>JAQFYC010001766.1:0-30838 GCA_034694165.1 Tomocerus mixtus | reverse complement strand
TGTCGCCGGGCGAGTTGTCGCCCGGGCGAATTGTCGCATCGGGCGAATTGTCGCCCGGGCGAATTGTCGCGTCACCATAGAAAATAGGTAGGGAATTTTATGTTATGCTTATTTATGCGCGATCAAGTGATAAAACCTTATAACGAACCCTTTACACTAAAAGCGAATAAACTTTCTATAAAATCTTTACATGGAATAACAAAATCGGTTTAAAACTCGAACTCGTCTATGTATGCACAGTCTATAGGTTAGAGTCAGTTAAGTTTATGGTTTGGCTATGGTTAGTAACTTACATGTAGGTATATGCAGGTTGCTCGATGTATTAATGGTAAAACGGCACGTAACGTGTAACATAAAGAGTAAAGGTAGACGCTCTTGCTTGGTTTACCAATCCAATCCAGTCTGACTCTGACTTTACCTTGCACTTCTTCCATTCTCATAAAAATGTCAATTACACAGAGCATAAATCAGAGAGAATTACAAATAAATTACAGTGCGCAAAGGGCTACTGGTAAAAAGTTGACAGATAAGTGCTGATTGTTGAAATATCTAATCTCTTTCCTATCTCCCACCTACCTCGACCATTATAATGTACAAAACGTAAGGGCATGCCAGGCCATTATACGTACAACCAATGCAATATACTACAGTATCAACTTTAATGCAAAATGAAATAAGAAATGGCACTGTATTGTAAACTGTAACTCATTTCAGCTAACATAACAGGCTAAATAATATTCCAATTCACTCCATCAATGTTATATTGTCTGCTTAAGAACATAAAGTACCTACAAAACAACAGCCCCATAACACAATTGCAGAACAACAGGTAGGTAGTAGGTAATCCCTAAGCGTATCTCATCTCAACCATGCCATGCATGATACAAATAAATATTACAATAAATATTTTATATCTCCGAAGATCTGCTTCATAAATACAATCCAAAGCACTTAACCATGCATGTTCTTATCTCTTTAAAGCTATTGTCAGAGCAGACCAGGTAAATGCCTACTTATTCAAATCCCCTTCAACTTGATCTAATCCAACTAAACTTTCAGGTTACATACAATAATGTGTTTTTCTAATGCAATGAATTCAAGAAAATATATTTGCACTATAATGATACTTAAAGCTCAGATTTTTGCTTGCATAACCTTCCTTAACATTTAGATTCTACCTGTTGTATTCAGTCTCTCGCAAACAAAGAGATTACTTTACCAACTTTCTACGTATTAGTAGCTGGTATATCCGTATTCAATTTAAGTTGTATAATACACTTATTAGCTAATATGGTAGGGATTGCTTACAAAGTCTGTTCAAGTTAACTTCTTTACTTGACATGAAAACATTACTATAAGTACATTATACTCCATTACATTTCAAATAAACTAGCTATATACTACCTATGTATACATATAGTTCAACGTGAGTTTGAGAAAACTGTTGCTGAAGTGAAGTGAATTGACTAGACGAAACTTGGAGACGTCGTCTGTGCTAAATTGCATTTTTTCCTTTTTTATTTTTTGATTTTCATTGTTCGAACTTAAATCACACAAACACTGCATCTTGCTGAATGAAACTGAACTGAACTTGCGTCTATTATGATTTAGAAAAGCATATCCTGTCTATAGAGCACAAGTTGCTCTATGTTCAATGGCTCATTGTCAAGTCAGCTACTTATATATAATTGCAATACTCTGTAAAGCTTTTGTTGAAGTTAGTCTACTAAATGAATTCTATTCATTCACTACTTTTTCTATGGTAATATTCTTTATTACTTTATATACCTAGTCAAACTCCAATGTAAATCTAGCAAGCAACATACTACACATAATGTTATACTTTCAGTATGTGCAGAATGCAGAATAAACTAAGAGCAGCAACTTTTTCTAGAATACTACACCAACACTAAAACATAAATACACATCTTAATGTGAATTTGCAATTTTAAACTGCTTGCCAAATCCGAATCTGAATAAATAATATTTGTTACCAATTAAAAGGTAAATAGCATTGTTATTTTTAAGGAAACTAAAATCATTCACCTAATATACTTTAATTTTCCTAGATCCTTAAAGAAATGATGGAACAGTTATATTACAGATACTATTGGTTCGTGAATATTTGCTTAAATATGAAAGTTAGTTAAGCATAGTAATAAAATCATCCACGCAATGATTTTCATATTAACATAACAAAAAGTACTGCGGGAAAAACAGATTGAGAGCAATTTCATTCCATTTTATTTGATTAAACCATTTTGTGGTTAGTTTTTGGCGAGGGGAAAAGAAGCTGTGAATGTAGATCTTCCAACATATTAGGTTATGTACCTACCTTACATCCCGTGAAAAAAGTTTTATTTGGAAGAAAGAACTTTTGCGAATACTATACTACTATAAGCATCCATATGCACACAGAAAGATTAAGACGGCTTTGCTACATAGGAGCAAACCATTGTAACGAAACTATGCTATGCTACATAAATATCATTTACCAAAATATATATAACAGTTAAGGTTCTACAACTTGTACATATAGGAAAAGAAGTCTGTTGGACAGATTCCCATAGCAGATGAATATAAATATCTAGCCAAGAAGAAGAAGAAATAAGGAAAGGCGATAACCATACCATACCATAAGGCTGTAACTTATATACTACTATTAGCAACAACTGTGTGTATATATAACCATCTTGCTGTATAGCATGTTAAGTCACTGTACCATTACCATTATGGATAATATAGGAAAGCTGAGACACATAAACGCAAGTCAAGTCAAGGCAAGGTAAAGTAAGTAAAATAAAACCTAAGTCGAAGGTAAGTATCTGCGTGTGTTCTCATTCCCAGGCGAAAGAGTAGAGCATAGCGTACCTATATAGAATCTATAATATTTCTTCCTATAGATATATTCTATAAAAGATATTCCTTACACACATTTAGTTAAGACAAGCCAGAACAGAGAATGATAGATGGGAGAATAGGAGATGGAATAGGTCCCAAGTGACCTGTCTTGTACTCTACTCTTACACAACACAGTGTAGTCTTTTTATTCTTGTGTGCCTTACTTACTACCTATTTACTTTAGCAACGCGGAAACTTATTGCTATTGTTGTACAAAAATCAGTTTCTCTGTTTAATAGATTAAATCTGTGTGTAATTTGGTACATTTGTCAAACCTTCTTAATATTTTGTCATCACAATACTCGAAAAACAAAATCAGTAGGTATTGTGAATAGATTGCTCATTGTCAGCAAAAGAGTATAACCAAGTGATTAACCTAAGAAAGCCACATAGCAATTACATGCGGTAAATATAGTAATTACATTCATAACCACTTTTAGGGTCGCAGACCCAACATTTCCATGCAATTGATAAGCAAGCATAATAGTTTTCCACATCAAACGTATGGAAAATACTACAAAGTAAGAGGTTCTTATACGAATACTATATTAAATATATGCAAAAGATACGCAAAGCCACATCCTTCATATTATTTTCTAATCTGACATAAGGAAATGACATAATTGGCTAGAAGATAATTGCCAATGCAGTAGTTACCGCAAGGGAAGCATACTTTTCTTTCACTAAATGTATTCACGGTGCAAATATGGTAGAAAGTGAGAATCAATCATTCATAAACAGTTTTGAAAATTCCAAACTATTATAACCATAATTACAAGCTAAACACCGGAATTACCTGCTAAAATTACAGAATGAGATTAAAACTTGAAAGACAATTTTATTGTAATAAGCTCCAATGTTGGCAATGATTAATTCCTCGCAATTACACAAACTATATTGCCCTTTAACAAAGTAAACTACCTATAGAGTTAAAAATCTCTAAATCAAAAAACCACGACTCTAATACTAGACATTAAGCTATGAGATCAGTATCAGGGATCAGAAGGGATAAATTGACTTACAATTAAATATATTCAAACTTTTCAAACTACGGAATTGTTAAACTCAAGACTAAATCTGTTACAAAAGTATCATTATGTAGATATGTACTATCTGTTAAGTAAGGAACTATATTACCCTAATGACTATATCTATTTTCTTCTTTATCTTTCTCTGTATGTATTATCTTTAGCTCTGAAATGAAAGCGGGAGGGGGATTTGTATAGCAGAAGAAGATCCTAATGAAGATACAGTGCTAAACTACTCACTTCACTCCGAGTCAACTTAACTCTTCTCGTTCTCATCAACCTGCTCAATTCAACTCATGCATCCATAAACATAACACTAACAAAACACTACCCATTCCCATCGCAAATCTATATAACTACATTATATTCTCTCTCACCAGTTCCTTTTCACGTAAACACAATATACAATTTAACTATAAATACAGAATAGCAAGCAATGTACATACTGTACTGTAAATCCAGACAGGAGTACAAGTAGTTACATACATAGTACATATAAATACATACTGTAAAGCGTAATAAGCACGAGTGCAAGTACTTAAGTACTTATAAACTACTATAGTTAACTTGTTTGCAATGTATTTAGTATATATTTACATACCTTATATATAAATACAGTGTACAATATATACTCCCATTCACCATTCGCTCTCTACAAAACTTCTTTTCATATCTAACGAATACAGCTAGTACAAAGTACACTAAACAACACCGACTGACTATGAGTTGTGAAAATAAGAGGACAGTCAACCCTCATCATGATCATCATCGTCACCGTCATCATCAGCAGCAACCAGCATAGCATATGATATAATAATAACTAAACTCACATTGAAGTATACGTATAATTATATAAGCACTATATTTCATATAGTAATTCAAGCATTCTATATAACAATAAGCACTTTTAAGCTTTTAGCTATGCATTATATCATCTGTTCAGTCACACTCACGTCAAGTTATTCATTGTGAATGCATATCTACATAGAATTCGTTGCAAAGGATGTACAATCTACAATAAATAATCCTAGAAAAGGGCAGAGCACGTACCTTGTCACTGCAGGTGCTTTTCTTTTGCGACTGCAGGGCCTGTTGTTTCTGTTGCTGTTGAGATTGTTGTTGGGGCTGCTTCTGTTCGCTACTATCTTCATCACTGTAACAAAGTCAATTCAAAATATTATAGTCATTATCAGCTCACCGAATCATGTAATTAGAAAAATGAGTATTCACTTCGTAAAAAACTCGGTAGATCTTAATACTAAAGCATTCCACACATTTTTGTTATAACTCATTTATCTGCATACTATGCCATATGTGTAAACTTTTTGATTACCCTCAATTTATTTACTACGACCGAAAGATAAAACAAAAATTGGGCATATAAATTAAGTAGCACAAATAAAGGCATATAAAATATCTGGAAACAAAAGCTGCGTAGATTAGTTAGCAGTTAGTGTAAGTCGCAATGACAATGAAGGCGTTAGATCGCACGTAATAACAACAAAGCCACTGCAAATCTGAATACATCACTTTTACTGCGTAATTATTAGCTGCAAAAATAACACAATGTTTTGAAGATACGAAGAGTACCAATACCTATGTGCACGTAGTACTAAAATGATTGTGAGCCGAATACTCATTTATTGTTGTATCAGATACCTAAAGGCAAGCCCGCATGTAGAGAAGATGTGTCTACGTAGTCTATTGCAATAATAATCGTAAATAACATGCACAGTCATAACCAAAATGGTTTTGTATTCTTATAACGTTTTCCCACTTAGTGCAAGTACATATAGGTAGCCGTATAAGTTAATGAGTATATTGATAAGGAAGAGGATGAGTGGATGCATATAAAATAGAAAGGTGAGCACAAATTGTCAATGCTTTATCTTTTAGCATGCTTCATTTTTCTATATATTAAATTAGCTAGATTTATTACAAGCCACATATTGTATAGTAACAGATGCACCGTGACACCAACAATACGGAAATGCTTCATACAACATGCAAATTTTTCAGTGGTCTAAAATAACAATTTTATGAATATTATGCTGATAATTTGTATGTACTTCAATGACACAGGTGAAAAATTAAAGATCGTTTCCTGTGGGGCATACTAATTGCATCTTTAACTATCTCACATGTTAATTTCTGATAAGTAGTTACTATTTATGTAAACGTAATTGCATATTTATTCTAAAATCCCTGAGATAACTGAACTCTTTACTCTTTCTACACAGTATGATACAAATGGGGTATTTAGTAAAGTTCAAGTCACGTCTAAACTATACCGCTTAGCGCTCATTTAGTTAACTACTCGAGTTACTCCTCAACTCTAATGATTGCAAATGATTTCTTAGCTTCCTTATGCGGTACAATACCTACTATATACTCTATAATACATAATTAGTAGTATTATGCGTGCAAACCATAAGCTAAGAAAGTAAACCTTACTCAAACTAATACAATGTAGTACGAAAAATGAGTACGAGGAGGGAAGGAGAATGAATTACCACGAAACAGTACCTTCAACATTTACGTAAGAATCTTACTCTATTAAGCTCTAGGTATTGTATTGTTTTGTGCAGAGTTTAGTGTATGTAAAAAGAACTGATACATTTGTATTGTATAACATGTACTAGTACATATGTAGAAGTAGAACCAGTGCAGTGCAGTTCAGTTCACGGTACGTATCAATGCTTCAAGGGGCAATTGCATGTACAATGTACATTATTAAGTTATGTACCTCCTCTTTCTTATCTTGCAATTTCTTGGCAGCAGAGCCAAAAAGTCTCCCGAGTTTAAAAGATTTAGGAAATACTCAAAGTGTAAACTAAAGACGAGACTACACTTCTCAGAACAGGAATTTGTTTTGCGATCTGAAGTGGACTAATACTAAAAATGTATCGTAAGTATTTGCTCTAGCGTCTACATAAGTATACATAGGTGTTTCAATACAGTTTATATAAATGCAAACTTTTAGACACAAAAATACACATAAATATTGAATGAAGTATTTAGCAATAATGTTGTGTTCAACATATTTGTCGGATAGGAAAAGGAAGAGTGATCTACAAGTCTAAAATATGTAGGTAAATCAAAGAGCTGCATTATTTTCTTGTGGTGGTACACTTAAATACAATTAGACTGTATTATCTCCTTGATTTCTGTTATCATAGTAGGATACATCTCCATTTGTATGCTGTACCTACTATTTAAGCTAACTTAATGTGGATGCTGACTGAAGCCAAGGAAGCATAACTGTCGTATACTTATTATAGTTTATGCGTAATGCTACCAGGCTAGTTTACTATCTACTGAAGTTTCAAGCTTGTAAGATGTAATGTCTGCAGTAAAGATGGGAGATATAACTTAAGGATAACATAACTTTTTGACTTAACTCCTTCTCTTTTCTGATGAAGATCGTGCTAAAGTTAAGCCGGTCTAAATTATACATTCCAGGCAATCTTCATGACTATCTTTTAGTGTACAGTGCACTAAGTAACTAAACTATAGCAGATTATATTACATACCATAATGTATGTAATTCTTAATATTCATTCATAATATAACAGATATGCCTACTTAAGTTAATATACCTATGCATGCATAGGTTGCACTACAACTACACGATATTGTACGTGATGTATGTAGTGTGCAGTATAGAATGATGCAAGTTTAAGCCCTAACTATGCATGTACAATGTAAATATGGACATTCTATGGTATGTATGTCGTTGTTATACAGTTACATCAGACACATTGTTCCCTGTGTCAAGCTATGCTGCCATTTTGGTCATTGCTTACAGTTTATATGCGTTTATCAGTATTTTTCCTGCTTTTCGTGACTTTTCCTACAATTAATTATATCTTCTACAGTGTCCCAAAAGTTTTAACTTTTAAAAATTCTAAAAGTGTAAACGTGGTAGATGTAAATGTTAAAACGAGCAAAAACTATCAATATAGAAAATCTCAATTTTGTAGGTTGATTATAGTTTACATTAAAAACAAAATGAGAGTCAAAATTGTAAGCTCAGACTTTAATCTTAATGTCAATTAGCCTGAATGATACTATCAGCCTACGACACTTATAATATGTAAAATACAATAGAGAACAGAGGCATTGTAATACATTAGTAGAAGCTAAGGCACCTTTATTCATAACAATGCATTGCTTATAACTATAACCTTAACTCACCTCATCTCTTGTCTTGTCTCGCCGTAAAAGCAATGTAAAGCAAACGAAACGAAAGCAAAGCGAAGCAATTTATTATCATCATCGTCATGAAGATGAAGAAGGTGAAAGAGAACACGGAGCTGCTAGATCCGTCGGACTTACTTACGATATGAGTGTATTACTTATGGCATGACATATCTAGTAAGCTAAGCGTTTGGAGAGTGCAGACAAGTATATTACATGTTATTACATTACTACAACTAATACATATAACAATAACCATAGAAGTACTACGTTTATAAGTACGTAAGAAACATTTATATAGGTTTGAGTATAAGAATCTATGAAATGCATTAGTAATACAGTATGTATGGTATGTATGTTAGAAAAATTCATTCACCTTTTGAAGTATTCGAGAGATAAGCTAACCGCATCATCGGGGGAGAGAACACACAAATCTTCTGCCTCATCCAATTCTACTAAAGTCCCAGCTGGAGAGTCCGAGGGGAATTTTCTTGCATAGTCCTTCCTCCGTCGAATCTCCGAGACGAAGAGACCCGGAACATTTTTGTAGACTAGTTTCTGTAATATTGCGTCCGCTCTAAATGGATGAAAGCACAAAAAGAAACAATGACTCATTTTGTTATTACTATTTATTGTTTTATCAATAGTTTTATTAGTTTCAGTTTATTTCCTTTTTACCCTTAGTATTAATCTTATCTGAGGACTATGTATCCTCCATTTTAATTCTACAGTATCTGTCCTAAGTGCACATTAGTACAATAAACCAATTTTACGATTCCCATAGTGTATTAACATTATGATCTCTCATTATAGTCAATAATGTAAAATGAACTAAAATTCCACTACGCAAGTAAATACCAATATCGGCACAAAAAATCAGGAGCCCTTGCCTTACAGATGAAGGTACTTATCTCTAGCACGTAGCAGTTTTTGATCTTAACAAGAGCCGAAGCAATCTACACAAAAACTGACCCTAATAAAAATTCCTAATTCCTTGCAAACGATGGCTACGGATATCTAAGAAAGGTTTAAGCATATTTACGCTTTCGTATCGTGGCTTGGTTTGGCTTGGCTACTATTTTTTATGTTTATATGAACTGCGTAGCTTCTGTAGGGAACAGTATAGCATATACTGTAGGTAGGTAGGTTAGGTAGCTACTTAAGTACATCGGAGAGAAAGAGATAAGGGTTACTTTACATTACATTTACAACTCCCATAGAAATAGAGATACTGAGCTTATAGCTTATGAGTATAAGTGAGAGTGTAGATGTAATCCACGACGCAGTAATAATAAGTATAAAAACTCTGATCCTCAATCATTTCCTTTAGCCACCTCATTCGAAGCCCATCATCTTCATAATAGGCACGATGGGCACGTTCCCCACTCTTGCTCTTCTACTATGTTCCCTTACTTTACTTACTATTGAAGTACTTACCCACTATGGCACTCTCTTCTAGTAGCTATACTTATCCTACTCTACTTTTCTACTCGGGAACTCTCAAGCCAACTTAACTCAACTCAACCAATACTTTCCTCAAATCCTATTATGCTCAATGCCTGCTTTCAGTCCATTTCTCTCAATAAAATCTTTTCTTTTCCGACAGCAGTGTATTCGTATTCGTACTGTAATGCTATGATTCTGCTGTTGTAAGGTCATTTCTTCTTGCCTAAACTTGACAGAACAATGTAAATGCGTATTTTGACTCCTTTACTATATAACATCTTAGGATGCATTTCCTTTCTAATGTTTTCTCCTGGTACGGTCTTTCCAATTCCAAACTATGTAAATATATACAAAACAAGTTTATTTTTAACTTAGCCAAATTAAATTCTGTATACAACTTATTCTTACGCTAGCGTGCATGACTGCTTTCTTAAAATAGATTTTACGTCGAAGTTAGAGTTGGACCTACTTCATATATTCCACTAACTACTTTATAAAGGATGCATATGTGTGTCTAACTATGAACACTACAAAAACATGGCGTTAACTTCAACTGTATATAGTACATATTTATATTAGACTACATAAAAGCAAAGTATCACAATTTAGTGTTCTAAGTTTTCTAACCTAATTTACGTACATCTACTCACAATCAGATCAAGTCATTAAAAACAATTGCTCCCTTTTCATTAAGTTTTAGGAATTATTGTTATTAGAGAAAAATTGGATTCATTTAAGTAAATCTTTAAAGTTTACTCACCTTAAACTCAAGTGTGGTTTCGCCTTGTTTAACTGCACGTCACAAATCGGACAATAACTGTTTGTCTCGAGGTACTTGAGAATACAGGACTTGCAAACTGGAAAAGAAACATCATTTTTTAAAAACATTGACCTACATAATTTATTACTGCTTAGCTTGCACTCTTTATGACAATAAGCAATAACTTTCTATAAAAAATAATGAAACAATTTTAGATGTACAGCACCCAATGTTGTTTCGTTTATTTCAAAAAAACTTTCAGAAGACTTACATGTATGTTGACATTCGATGATCGCAGTGGCATCAATCAGATATCCACTGCACAATTGGCACATAAGATACTGATTGATTTCCTCCAAGCTGACTTTGACTGGCACCCGATCCTTTGGCTTCTTCATTAAAGGGTTCGTAGGATTTGCATTGCTGTTAGTATTGGTAACGACTATGGTAGCCGCTACCTTTGCTTTGGGAGTGTGGTGTACATCTCCCATCTTTATCTTCCACATTAACTAGCTTTTTAGACGTAACGTCAATCTAATGATTTCTTTCAATATTTTTCCTTCCTCAGTGTTGAAAGTTGTCGCGAAGCGGTTGAGGGTTCCTGGATTTCTTTGGAAAAGTTGTAGTTACACATTTCTTTGCTTCCTGCAACAGAAAAAAACGTACATTATAAACATTGTTAGTTTGCTTCCTGAGATTTATTTAACCTACATTATTAGGTGATTGACTTCTTGAATCATTTTCCATGTTAGGTACAATCACCCTTATTTTATACAGTAGTTTTACATTATTACACACTTAAACATATGTCTTCAGAGAATTCGTTAATGTATGCACGTTTACACATATTATGCAGAAAGTCATGTAATTGTGTTGTGTACATATTCGCAATGTCAGAAAATGTTTTGTCCGATATAGTCCATTCTACGACCTTAGACATTTTACTTATTCGGTGAGCCTCTGTACATCATTTATTGTCGAAGGCTGGCTGGCTTGGCTGACTTCATATTTTATATTCTAGTCTCAAAAACTACAATATTCTAGGGAGTGACTGCTGCATACGGAACTAGGGAAGGAGCATAGCATAAGTACATTTTCTTCGCTTGTCTCCACAGACAGACTATTCAAGTCGGACTGAAATGCAATACATTATCTTCCACATTTACATATCCTAACAGCAATAAAATATACTGTATACTGCATAGTAACACACTAGTATCATCTCTTATACTTTACATACATATGATATGCAGTATGCATTGTCTGATAGTTTCTGAAGAAGTGATAGAAAGATAGTAAGTAGGTGTAGTTGTAGTTACTCTATTCTGTAAGGTACATTTATTGCACAATACTCAGAACAGAACTCGACTGTCTGTAAATGTACCACATAGAATAAGTTCGTAATATTTATGAATTTGTATACAGTATACTATTTTTTGTATGTAAGTTCACAGATTCTCGGATAGGAATAGCTATACTGTAGAGGAGAAGAAGATACGCATGTATGTTGCTTAACTCGACTCACTCCACATTCACTTTGCCTTCATTTGGCCGAAGAGAGATCATGTAATGCATCATGAATAATGCATCATCATATCGGTTTAAAACTTTGCTTTTGCTCTACTGAATCCTATTCTATTGTAGTTTATGGACTTTTCTACTTTCTGTACATTAACCAAAGTCTAGGGATAGAATATGTAGAGCTAGACCATTTTGAAAGAAGTTAAGTTAGCTTAACTCAATGACTCCTAGTCCCGAGATGCGATCCATATTTCCATTTAATGTATTTCTTTTCCACTCTTGACTATAACTCATACACTCATACATACAGTGCATTGAATGGTCATCCTGTTTTAAGGATACTAAATTTTAATATTATTCAAACTACAACAGACAAGACAAAAATAGTAAAATGAACAATTTGTTGAATTGGTGGCTCCAATAAAATTAGCATCCATAATTATTTATCTCTAACTAATTCATTTAGCAGATCAATTTGTGGCTTCAGTATCCTGTACATATAAAATGATTAAAAGAATAACTGTCGTTCTCTAAATATGGAGCACCCACAATTAATATTGGTTTTCCAAATCGAGTAGATGCATCCGGCTCAAATGATCATTAATAATATTTTGGATTGAAAGAAGTAACGAAATTATATTATGGAATATAACTAGAGCATTCTGTGACCGTGAGCGAACAAAGACTTCGAACGCAACTGTAAGTTCCAAAGACAATAAATAAGTAACTACATAACAATTAAACACGAAGTGTTTTTTGCGTTTATTTGTTCATAGACAGCAGGAAATTGAAAAATACGATTGTAAATCGAAGTAAACACGAAACATGGTGTGTCTATAACAAGGTGACAATTTTAACCCAAACCATTGTGAACACGAATGATTAGGAAAGGCTCTGTTGACCGTGTGTACCTCCATGTTGTATCTGTACAATTATTACATGGCTGTTGTTGTCTTATATAACTGTACCTAGTTCTCCTTATGCTTAACTTAAGTATCAGGCCCTGACAATCAGTCATGAATCATGACACTTGAGATACAGATAGCACAGGGCTAATAAATTAGAGAAAAGGAAAACGAACCGGAAAACAGAACAGAAGAAAAACAAAAAGTCCCTGTGGGATTTTTGAATACAGCATGGTAGGTTAGACAATATATTATTTCATTCTAATATTGCTTGTTGTAGGTAATAGGCAGTAAAGATATAATTGAGGATATAGTATCAATTAGAGAAACGCTCATTGCATAATAAACTATATCCAGTCCAGGAGAAGGGACCTTAACCTAAGCTAACCCGTAACCCAAGTCCATAAACTGGATTTAAGGAGCATCCCATCTCATTCATTAGGACAAAGAGGTGATAATGGTCTCCGGGAGTCAACAGAACACGGACAAAATGACAAGCGACCTCAGACCACAAGATTCCACTTTATAGCCTACACTTTATATACAAAACCATCTTAAACTTCAGCTATACATTTAATCTACCTTAATGTATAGGCAATTGACACGCACAAACAAATACCTACATTCTACAGTATAGGAAATACATTCCTTTACTTAGTACATATATAAAGCTGCAGAGTTAGAGAATCTATTAACAAATAAGCACTACAGCAAGTGGTAAGGGCAGAATGGTTCACATTTACAGTTCGCTTACTTATGCTAGAGTTCGGATCATTTCACATCTTGTATAACTAACCAAGATCCAAGTCTGGGATGAATGGGATGAATGGGAAGATGCCTCAGTAGATACGTTCGTCCAAGTCAAGCGAAGAGCGACCCTCACAGATTCTTTGCCTTTTCCTCATCCTCAGTCAACAGAACACAACATACAGAAAAATAAGTACGAAACCGAAGACATGGCAGCAAAAGCAAGGACTTTACGATTATCTTCAATACACACATCCAACTCTAACTAACATTTCCCGTCGACTAGAATGTTTCCATTTCTATACTTCCTTAATAGAAACATCTATGAAATATATATTTTCACAAATGTAACATAGGGAAAGCAATGGAGAGGAGATATTCCCTATTTACTTATTATTATCTGCTAACTACTTCTACGTACGTAGTATGTGAGTATAAACAGTAGGCATTGCAAATGCAATGCAATGAAAGAGAAGAAACCATTTGTGCATTATATGTACAGATACATACATACAAAACTTGTACTATAAATAGCTTTCCGTTGCGTCATGTCAAGATCATGATAGGATGGGATACGACTGCTACGAGACGATACTTTTATCCAATTAGTCTCCCGCCACTTCTTTCCCTTCACAAACTTCACTCCACTAGTTTTCAGTCCGGAAGATAGCAATCGAACAGGACATTATAATGGATATCATATTAACACTTGGATTGAGAAACTATGCTAAGCTGCTAATGCTGGCATGGCATGGAATGAACCATTAAGTCGCTAGTAAGCTACTAGAAATCTTCTAAACTCCTCGTCTTTCTAGTTGTATGCCAATTTACTTCTTGATTACCATGTAACATTCTCTTAACCAAGAAGCAGCAAGAAAACTATTTATGAATAAATGTTTCCCTAAGTAGAACAATCTATTCAAAATCTAATTTTCCGCATCTTGATGAAAAAACATTTAGATATTGTCCAAAGGAAATGGATTTCTGAGAAATCTTTGCAAGAGAATGAGCTAACTGATGGCTGTGAACAGAAAAGCCATTTACTTCACAGCAGTTTCTTATTAGTCCCATCAAGAACGGTAATTACTGTCGATAAAGAAAGGAACTTTCCAATAGCCCTGCCCAGAGATCATTAAGCTCTGAAAAAAAGCTTTTAACCCTACTGAACAGAAAAGGGAAACCTGAGAGCCTTCCCTCGTCCACTATACATGACTCTACTCCAGTACAGTGTAGGTCCTCTTAGCTCGAACCAATAATCATTTATCAAATCAGGTAAAATACATTGACATACAAAACAGTATAATAAATTATTCCGTGCTTAAAATACAGCTTGGAGGACTGAAGACTGTCTCTTACTTATATAGTTACTACAACTTGCATGGCTAGTTTGTAATAATGAAAACAACCTCCTTGGATACATTACCTTCCTGCAGCTTACTTAAGTAGAAAAGAAGCTTAAAATTATGCATAATTTATCCCATAAATCTCCTGGCTATCGTATAGGTGCTTTTCTTGTGCTGAAATCAACCCATTGAGTTTGTCAGGCTGTGAGTCTGTGCCATGCCAGGCCAGGCCGGATTCAAAATTCTAATGCATATTCTAGTGAATGTAATATCATACAGATTACATTACAGAAGAGCAGAGGAAAATAACACACTGGAAATCCTTCTAAATCCAGAGGGTCGCTCCTAGCGGGTGAGTCAGACAGTCTATCTCAATCTACACTGCAGATTTTGCAGTTTCCTCCTCACACAACTCAAGTCACTCAAGTTAACTTAACTCAACTCAACTCACTCAACTTGGCCAGCATTCCTATTACAGTACAGTACACAGAACATTTTGTATAGCTAGCGGGGATCAAACACATCTCTTGGGGGAAGCAACATTGCATTACATACATTACATAATATACAAGAAGATCATTTCCAATTCCATCTACATCCAAAACTCTGCCATGTCCATGCATTTATGTTTGCAGAACAATCTTTATTACTAATCCATTTCTCATATTTACCTTACAATTACGATTATTTTCAGACTCGAGCTAAATCACTACCGGTTTCCTTTATTTAAGTCAATCTAGAGTTCAATCATCCAATATCTATCTGTTAAGAAATGTGTTCACATAATAGTATAGCCGGTTGTATTTATCAATAAATACTCATTAGTCATTACACATATGAATTATGTTTTTAATATCTGGCTAGTTTTCCCAATGGAAAATTATAATTACCGTAATTAGTATAGGAAAATTCGACCATAAAGATAAGCAAATTAATGATATTTTCGTGGGAATTTTCTGATTAAAATTCTACACACTATCGTATAGGTAGTTACAACGTTACAACTAGTTACATCAGAATTACACACTGTGATGTTAGTTTTTGTAATTAATAAATAGGTACCTACAGATACTTGTGATGCTTCCTTATGTAAATTCGCAAATCATTAAAAATCTTTTGAATAAAATGATAGACAAATGAAGGTGTCTATACATTGCACAAAAAACTTTCTTGTGGGAAACCTGGCTGAGAAATATACTTAATTTTGTTACATGGCACATATAAAGACACTAATTTATATCAGTTCATTCATTTCATTACACCTTAGAAGGTTTAGGTTTTTGAAAATGTTAATTCATTTGTAAAGTTTCAGTCTGCTAAGCATAGACTAATTTCATTATTACATCTCTAACCAGTATGAAGATAATGCAGGTAGGAGTATAACACATGTAGCATTTTCATAAGCAAATATTACACATGTATAAAAAGATAATATGTATGGAGGTGCCTATGTAATTTCAGAATGAATGTAGAGAGATAAAAATATGCACAGTTTTTATGTATATTGCTACTGGAGAGCGGACTACCTAGATCTATATGTACGTAACGTATGTTAGTTAAGTAGGTAAGCTAGGCCATTCGAATCCATTCCATTCCAGGCAAGTCAGCTAGCTCACTTTAGTTTAGTTAAGGGATTCTAAAGAGAATAGGGAAAAGCATTGGAGTTGGAAGTTGTGTTTCAGTTCTAAGTTCTAGTTCTACTCTTTACTAACTAAAGAAAGAAAGCCGATGAATAAAAATGGTCGAGTCCATTCTGAATTCCAGGGAGGGGAGAAAGGTTCCGTAGCTGCTGGAATAAATCCATGCTGGATGGGAATGGTACACAGCACACACATAAGTATACACAGGCAAAGCATGTACATACATAGTAGTAGAGTTAGAGTTAGAGGCGAGTCAACCAGCCGAAGCTTCCAAAGCAAAGTACCGAGATAGACAAGGCAAAGCATGAAAGCACAAGCAATGCAATGCAATTCCATCAGCCAAGCCAGGCAAGGCAAGGCTAGGCAAGGGCATCAGACTTACTTGTACGATACGTTACGTTAAGTTACGTAAGATACACAACAACCAACCACACTAACAACCTAAGTAATAAGTGTGCAATGCAATACACACAAGTTACAAGTACACAGAAATACTACTACATACATACTTATTGTACTGTACACGGGCATATTATGTAGTTTATGTTCCCTGACTGGACTATCTTACCTACTGACTGAGCTTTAGGTAAGTTCTGGTACATTATGTCAGATTCTCCTCTACAGCACAAGTTTGTATGGAATTACTTACTTATCATACAATGTATTACAATCCTGCTGCTGCACTACAACTATTTATTACTTACGATGAAGAAAATTCCAGCATCACTTATTCCATATTCAATCTCCATCAAAATGTACAAGCATGAAACCAAATGAAGCTAGACTAAAATGCGAATAGATGAGATGCAATAGATTCAATTGTATTCGATTAGCCCACAAATCTATATAAGGACTTATATAGGTACACGCGTAACATATAGCTAAACTCTTCGATGACCTGTTATGTAGATAAAATGAAATGATTCGCATACTTTACACGACTCACTCTTATGAATCTTTTTAGATACACAGAATGTGAGTAAGTCATTTTGTGCTGATTTGAATGCATCAATTTGTTAAGAAATATTTTTTTGTTGCTAAAACATGCAATTATACAGAGATGTATACCATGTATACTGATAATGTTATAGTACAGAAAGATACAGAAGATTCGTCATATCTATTATCTTAGCACTTAAGTGTTCTCTTACCCTAAAAAGCAAACACCCTAAAAACCTACTTAGCATAATTATGGAAATATTTCCTGAAATTGAAAATACTGAAAGGCTTTTATTACAAAAGTGAAAATACTTGTTTTAATAGATTTAGGACAGAAAAGACAGAAACATAACATTCGGTTGTAGGTTGTAGATACAAATACAAATACTACATACATAGGCACAAACATCAAACAAACCACCAAAATCAATCTAATTTTTTTTACAAGGACCTAATGCTCATCTGATGTTCCTCTCCCCAGAATTAAATATTACTAAAGTTTGACAGGACAGGAGAGAGGACAGAATAAATTCCCCCGAAATTAATAAACACACAAGGATCTCCAAACAAACACATGTGTTCCCCAAATCGCCAACGGCAGATTAAGAATAGATCCAAAGAGCACAGCGTGGTGCAGCGATTAGATGACTTCAAAATGAATACTATCTACTATCAAAGAAGGGTGGTAGTGGTTAGAATGATTCGGTTCCCTATAAATATTAGAAACACTATACCTTTGTATCTAAAGGTGGATGCAGCCGCCGAAAAATAGTGCAATCTTTCCACATCCAAATATACTACGGTTTCATTATAAAAAAGTCCTCTGACCTAAGGATAGGATGGTAGGAGAAAAATTGGTGAAAATGAGAGCTGCGGAAAGGAACCTCAATCAAATTCATTCCGCTCTAAACTATAATCATTTTCAACTTCCTGAGTGAAGGAGGAGGATAGGATGGGTATACTTAAACCGAAAAGATACATAGAATTTAACCACATTGAAAATAAAATAGTCGTTACTTTTCTCGTTTACTCTACTTACATTGATGACTATATACATACTGCATAATATACTTGTACTATCACAAGCTTAAGCAAAGGAAATTATTATCATCATCAGCTAATGGATATAAAGAACATTTCATTCATTTCATAATATAACTTGGCAGAACCTAACAAGGCAGTTCAGGATGTAATGATATTATCCATGTATAACATGTACATATATCTAAGCATACATAATATCATTTCACATGCCTATTTAAGAATATATTCTTACTTACTTTAACTTTAACACAGGCATTTTTCGAAGTAAATACGTAAGACAAGAAAAATCTAGATATAAAATATCTTTCCAACTTGAAAATATAGAAATAAATCCAAATATTATAATTGTCTATATGTAAATATATAACGAAGATAGTTGTAAGTTGTAAGTATAGTAGAAGGCTGATGATGAGTAAAGGGAAGACAAGGCGAAGGCAAGGCAACTCAAGTACATGACATAACAGAACAGGGCGAGGAGGGGTAGTGAATGAAGTGTAGCGTAAGTAAAGCAAAGCAAAGTAATGTGAAGAATATAACACGGCCACGAATAAAAGACAGATACATACATATAAATCCATATAGGATGCCTAAGAGCTTGTCGGTAGTTAGTAGCAGCCGGAGAATATATTCCTATAAAATAGGATCGTGTAAATATCAGTATACTACTCACTGTGTATGAGAATGAAATGAAATATCTGTAGATAAATTTCTATAGGGAAAAGGGATATTCCTTATGAATGTAGAGATATAAACTATATCCGTATACATTCATACATACTTTGTGTATGTATGTATAAGGAAAGAAGAGATATAAGTATAACAGCGAGCTAGGCAAGGCAGGCGAGTCAAGCCAAGCTAACATAGCAGCCGTGCCTTGCTTTAGCTTTGCCTTGATACGAGATGTGATGTGGTAATGTTAAAGTAAAGTCTCTTCTCCTCTAGCAAGAGCAACTCTCTTTCCTATGCCATCCTATGCTATTCCACTCCAATGTAGTCTGCTCCGGGTTGGTTGTTGGTCCCCAAAAACTCTAGTCTGTTCTGTGTCGTGCTAAAGTAAACGTGAGTAAAGTAACTCAACTTGACGGAACTGGCTACAACATCGTCCCCCACAACACAAGAGGAGAGGAAACTCACATCGCATCGCATCAGCAGCACGAGAGTTCCAAATAGGCTTATTTTTGTTCAATTTCAATGCATTCCGAAATTGCATTTTTTTCTCACTCGCCTTTAATGAGACAGACAGGCAGACAAGACAAGACAAGAGCAACGCAAGACAACTTTTAGAGCTAAAGGCACGCATACTAAATAAACTCACTTCTGAGTGAATGTGAATATTATGTAGCTATATGAGCGTGTGATATTTTCTAGAGTATAATGCTTACTAAGGCTACCTAAAAGATAAAGCAAGGTTTCTACATATAAATAGTAGTAGGAAAGAATTGCGGTAAGTAGTATGTAGTAGTAAGTGTGTATGTATGTAAATTATCGTTAAATTAAAAATATCTGTAGAATGTTGTATGTACATTTACGAAGTAGAAAATATTCTTCGGCCGGTTTGCTTTTAGTTTGTAAACTATGTATGTATGCTGTAAGTATTTGTAATGTTGGCAAAGCTTTTGCATTCGTTTCATTTCAGTGCAGTCACAGTCACTAGGATAGAATTCTTTTATGTATTAAAGTTACTTTACTTTACTTAGCAAGGTATGTAGTATGTTATGTATTATGTAGCACATTCACATAATATGAAGTTGCTTGGTTTGGTTAGCTTTAGCTTTAGCTATATGCTTGTTCTATACGTACACTATGCACTATGTATACAAGAAGGGAAGAAGCTCTATGTAATGTAGCGTAGTTGTAGTGTACGTGTAAAAGCTAATGTAATATTACGTAACGTAACTCCTTCTCCCACAAACATCAAGTTTAGATTGTGAAGTTGGCTTTTTGGAAGAAGTGGAGGAAGAAGGGCGTTAGAGCTGCCTTGTGCAACACCTCACCCAGTAGAAGGCTCGCTAACCAGTCGCGTCACGGAGGAGGCGTCTCCCCTTCCAACTCTTGGCTTATGTTCGGCAGAGAAATTTTGGGTTTGGGGACCCACACTGAGAGAAGGCTATGAGGAGCCTGGAAACTCACTTCCAGCAAGAAATACGTATCCCACCGAGCTAACTGATATGATGTCCATGTGGACGCGATGTGAGTGAACGAAGCCAAAGCCAAACCAAGCCGACTTCTTGTGATGCGAGTGAGCCACAGCAACGTATCTAATGCAATATTATGTGTACGTCCACATATACTTTCAGACTGAGCGAACAACAGGAAAATTAAAACTTATACTCAGCCAACACCCACTTCAAAATAACGATTAAAAATCCAACGACAACTATAATGAAGCTAAAACAGCTCGCTACAAAGATTTCAACTTTTTTGGAATTTGTCATTCAAAGTTTATGTAAGTTTACCAAACGTTCAGATTTTTTATGCGTTTCGATACAATTCCTAGTTTACAAAAATAGCAGGTTCCCTGAAACATAATTGAAAAATTCTGACCACTAGTATTATATAAAATTATTTTTTTTACACATCACTTCTAAAAACAATATCTGTCTGCCTGTCTGTAACGTACATGATATCGCGTGAGAAAAAGTATCAGACAGGACAGGGGCTGCCTGTAATGTAATAATGCATTGTAGATTACGATTTAGGATAGAGTAGAATAACAATGCAAGGAAACGAAGGGAGACTTGGATTTAAGCTTGATGTACTGTAAATACACTGTAAAGCCTGATGTTCCCCATGGAGGTCATGGGGTGTGTCTTCAACTCTGGACAGTGCCCAATCATCAGTCAATTAAACGTGTGGGAGCAATAATTAAGCTCTGCTTTGTGGTATCTTATTAAGTATACATTGTGTGTATTGTAAATAAGTATCTCTAACACTCTACACATCTGCATTTTGTATCTATTTCGCATACATTACTTATGTGCTTATGTTAATGAAAGAGCGTTAGGTAGATTATTTCATTGCATTGGGGACTTACGTTTACGTTCGTTCACGCTACAAACTTATACTTCTACAGATATGTTACACATGTATGCAATTAACTACATAAAGCAAAGCAAGCAGGTTCTACTGATACTTGCTACTCTTCTACTTATTCCGCTTAACTAAATATATACGTACAATAATCCAAATGTTCGTTATTACATTGTTGTTGATGATAAAATATTGTTTTGTATTCTGTTCTCAAGCTGAGTAACCTCATCTAGGCTATTCTCCATTGTAAAGTCCTCTTCTGCTCCTGTCCTGTCATATCTTATTCGGCTAACTGAGCTGGTGCGATGTGAGCTAACTTAATTTAAGCTGACTAAACTGCTCTAAGTCTGCAGCTGATACAGCTAAATGTTTTTTATACAAGCCAGGCCAGGCCAGTGTACAGATAACATTACACTTACCTAATATAACTCGCACATGACATGGCAAGCAAACTTCTTTTCGTTCCTCATCATGCAAATTCGTTTGTGCAATATATTTATTCGTTTGCATTCACTAGCTAGCCTGGATATTTATTTTGTGTGTCATGATATATTACGTCGTGAGTTAAGTATATAGATAACGTGCTGTCTCAATGCACAGAAATATAATATCAGCACAAACTTTCAATATGTTTGCAATGTGTACATTGTACACACAAATAAAAATGTAGGAATGTAATTCAATCTAACATGGCTTGCTACAAAGTTTGAACGAAAAAATTAGTAAATCTCAACTGTCTGTCTGCACATTGTATGCTCTTCGAATTACACTAATTACTACATATTCTACAGAGATACAGAAAATGAAGATGAAAGTAGTATCACACTTAATGTGCACAGAGTACGTAACATAATTGTAAGCACAATAAATGATAGAAGCATAATAGAAGAAGATCCTTGACAGAGTTACTTAAGATTAATCTTTGTAAATAGTATTAAGTTTTTGCAACACCTACTAAGCATTTCCTTTGGAATTTTTCTGTCTGATCTTGAGACTTTTGTCTCAAGTTTGCAAAACAGAGCACGTACATTTCGCCTAAGTACCTAAAGTTGCCTGCACTTGCATAGATACTAATTGTATAAGTTATGTATGACAAAAATATATAAATCGTGCTCAACTGTTTATGTTTACATTTACCTCGTCTCTTTATTCCATCCCTGCCTATCAATAACTATGTACATTCAAAACAAACTCACCAACAAACACACTTCCATTTCTTATCAGAATAAAGGAGCATAAATAGCACAAGTTTAGATTCAATAGAGTACACAGAATACTTATGTTTAGTTAGGAGAATAATAAGTGAAGTGATGTAACTAAAATAAGACAAGGCTACACAAAAGCTACTTGCAATTACTTAGGTACATACGCGTTGTGTTGTGAGTAGAAACAAACACAAAGTTGCTATTTATCTGTATCGCGGCTATTCTTACTTCGTAGTTAGGAAGTTCTTGCTATCTGTAATGTAAACGAAAATAAAGATGCATACATTCTAAGTAAGTAAGTAGAGAGATAGTAGAAGAGGAGGCCACGCCATGTGAAGCGTAGTAAAATTATGTGACTACAGAGTGATATGGAGCTAAAGCGAAGTAACATTACATAAGTAAGGAACACAAACACAACACAACAGAAGAGCCAAAGCCAAGCCAGCCAAAGCAAATCCTAAGCAAGTCAAGTCAAGTCAAGCCGCATCACATTACATATTCGATGGGATAGAATTGAAGTGAATATACATAGTACAATACACAGGATAGATAGGAGTATAGAATACAATAGAATGCAAAGAGATTGTCTTGTATTCTATTATGTTGTAGTAGTGTACTTAGGTTTGTTAATGTTTCAATGCATACAAAACTTTACGTAGATTCTACATTGTTACTCTCAACATGCTAACTTACATAAAGTACAATGCTGAGCAACCCAACTAATCTACGTTGGCGTTCCCACCGCCACTACACAATACCTTACCATACCACGCCAAGCCATCGTCCCACCTGTAAAAAAGATCCCTATCTCCATCTCAAACTTGATCTATCCTATCCATCTATCAGAATACTCTATTCTATTCATTCTGACTTACTTGAATACATACTGTGGCCACTTTTACATCTTTCGTCTACGAGATTCAGTCTGTTCTGTTCTGTGCATCTACATAATCTAAATCTAACTAAATACTTATTAGCCATACGGCCTAAGTACAATAATATTATGGTAATGTCCCATTAAAAAGTGTCTGTATTTATAGCTACCATACAAATACACAACATTCTCTTATTGTTCGAGGGATTCTAGAATCTGGAGACCAGATTGATAGGGAAACCTATTTACAACTTCACAAAAGTACCTTGCTGTCCCCAATCCCAAGAATGAGAAATAAGAAACATAATTCCTTTAATAAGTCAATCTCTTGTGTACAACTATCGTCTTCAGTATGAATGAATTGTAATAATATCCACTCCACTGCTGTTTATTTATGCTCTGCCAATTTAAACGTAAATAATGGAAATAGTGGTCATGATTTTGATCAAATAAATAATAGAAAGGGAAATATGTCTCCGTGATGAATATTAAGTGTAGTATTTGGGGTGTTAGGAGTACATTATTAGTAGATACATTCAAAATTCAAATAGATAGGTACTTGTTATGTATTTCCTAAACTCAATTCCTACATTTTACTGTACCAGATTGTATTTTGGTAAGATGACTACTGGACAAAGACTGTTAAGTGGATTAAAACGCTTTTACTATCTACGATTGTAGCATAAAATAGCGATTGCCTCTGCTCCCCTTCCGTGTGTTTATTTTACATTTTCCCACCTGTGCTTCTATGTATCTCAACTCTCGACAATGAAATTTGTTAAGCAATATGCATGCACTAGGTATCTCCCTAAAACTGACAACAACTGACTTTTGTAAGTCAGACTTTAGACGCATTTGTAGTAAAGCTATCGATTTTATACAGGGATTTCTACTATGGGTTTATGAAAGGTAATGACTTTCAGTTTTCATTGAGAATCACGAATGACGAAAGAAAAATGCGATGAAACTTCCCCGTAATCTTATAAGATTATCGTCAACAATAAGAGTAAACTTGCTTGTCATTAGCTGTGCATTGTTGTTGCTTACAAAGTTCTAAGTTTCTACGTGTAAGTATTGTTAGCCCAACTAGAACTTAGAAGCTAGTATTGAGGATTCAGTAATCTCCTTTTCCTGTTCTGTGTTGTATTTGTATTTTATGTATGCACTCCTGCAACATTAGATTAACCAGAATGATTTTGTCCCCTATACACCTCATAAATAAGTCCAGAGCGTGTAACCTCAGTAGAAACAACTCATGACACTTTACCAAATAAATGCATTAGGAAGCTCTTCTCTTATCAGGATCTAGAATTTACTTTCCTCTCCTCTCTTAAATTACATTATACTAACACTTGGTTACTCTATTAAGTAGAATCATTGCTTTCTGGATAGTGTATCTGTACAGTGTAGTGTACAGTGTACCTCTACCCAACATAAATAATGCATTTCTGAAAGTCCTTTCGGGTTCATCCGAAAACGTTAATGATTACTACACTAGCTCCCCATAAGACTGCATAGTGAACCACTACTAATCCTACAGTTATTGTTATATTGCAGTACATACGCATTATTACAATTAGTAACACTTAATGTGTTACTAAGGCTAAAGGTATTAAAGCTAAGGCTAAAGATATTAAAGATATATAACTTATTTACTGTCAACTATTTGTATGTGAGATTATTGATGGAAAGTCATTGAGGCAACGAATTGAATATACGAATTAGGCAACATCATTTTTGCCATTGCAATTAAAGAGATAAGATTGAGATGAGTTTTTCATTTGTTTAGTAGTTAGTAACTTGTACCTACTATTAAAAACATTCCCCAGCTCCCGTGCAAACACTAACATTATATTACATCTTTACAGTCGGTAAAGCAGTAACGATTACTACTGAACTACGTTCCTTATACATAGAGAAATGTATATAATTGAGGTTTAGGTTATTATTATCCGTACTTAATTATAATAACACTGTATGTAATAACATTACACAAGTGGGCTTACTATTGTATACTAAAGTAATAAGCACTTTAAGCATTGTTGTATGTTGTAATTGAAAAAAATACTTTATGTGTGTAACTAGCATTGTTTCACACAGAGATCGAGAATTTTGAAGTGCTTGAGTGAGTTACGAAGAGCTTGGAAGAAGCAGAGAGGATAACATTGGCAATATTTGTACTTTACTAGCATTACATCACATTTAGTACAAGAGTAATAAAATCCAAGTACTTTTTCAAGTTTGTACACATACTTACATACAACACAAACGCATTCGTATATAATAGGAAATGTATAACTTTTTTATCTGATATAAAGCACTTACTTTATGAATCCTTGGGACTTGCTTTATGATTAGGGCTGTACATGTATAGCGTATTTGCAGCTTTTACACCTATATCTAAGCTTATTTTTCTTGAATGAATTTTTATACGAACATTATGCTACATAGATAGATAAGGTTTGGGTTTCAAGTATTAAGTAGACGTGAGCAGAACATTGTTCGCTCGAGTAAAAAATGATTAATGGGAGAAAGGTGCTGATAATAAAGGGAATAATTCTAAAGTTTGAAGTTTTACAAGTTTTTCAATTGTTTATGACCCTCTGTGGTGCGATCTAATATGGCAACTCAAGAATAATAAAGAAACTTTAATGAATCCAAATCCATCTAGGTTAGGTAAGTAGTAAGTAGATACGGATACTCCATTCACAGCATTACTTTACATTTGCAAACATGTTGACGGACGGACGAGGTATACGTACAATGTAAACTAGAAGGAAAGAATGTTTTGAATGAAATTGCTCTAATGTTGGAAAGAATCCAATAAAATCCAGATAATCCAACCCAATCTCATCGTGCAGTTTGTGATGATTTCAGTTCAAATATATATAGTAAACACACAGTACAACATACCTTTCTACATATCCCTACTTCTTAAGAAGAGAGTATTTGTACAATGCAAATAAAAGAGAGTGATATACATTATAAAAGCATGTAATGCGTATAGAATATAGTGAGAAGGTATATTCGGTACTAAGCTCTCTTTACTCTCGATCCAATAAAGTAAAGGAAGTGGTCCTCCCAGCTTGAAGCTCAATACTCACGTAGAGACGCAGTGCACACTGTGAAAAATGAGGAGCAATTCCAGCTTAGAGAAGCTTCTCTGCTCAACTTGACTGTTGAATTGTAATCGAAACGAGTAAAATGAAAGATTCAATTGAGCTTAGTTTCAGCCAGACTAGACCACATAGCACTACATTGACAGAATACCTTATTTACTTTTTCATCTCATTGCATTCCCTTCCTCCCTTCCATTTTAGTTTATTTAGCTTCAGTTTCCACTCAAGTTTCATGAATTCAGATACGCTGACCTAAGCCTGACCACAAATAATCAAACACGATAGCAATAATCACTACATCAAATAAGGCTCCCTATCTGTACTACACACTTATGTACATATGAACGAACGAATCCCAAATAAAAGTATAACAAAAACTCTAGAAAGGTTTACTCATAAACCCACATTATTCTGATTGTACTTAAGTTACGGATACCGCGGATAAACCTTAGGAAACTAAAAATTCCTCACTTTATATGTAATGACTTCTCTGAAAATACTACTAGAAAAATTCCAGACTTTGCTTTGGATCTAACTCTTTCTGGACTTTAAATATCTGATCCAGGTATAAACTGTGGCTCACGCATGCTGAATTTTCGTTCTACTGTATAAACTGTGACTGTATAAAACAGAATACGGAGAAGAAAGACGATAACCATCATAAGAAATGAGAAAAAATATGAATTATCCTAAAGGTCCCTTAAAAGGCTGAAGTCAAGTAAGTTCTGCATGGCTAAAAGTGGAATTTCCATTTAAAGAAATTCTGGTTTCTATACACATTACTCTCTTGGTCTGAACGCTGAACTGGTTTCTAAGTTATTCTGATCTTGCATCATGCATTGCATTACAGTAGGGCCAAAATACCAGGGCAGCTTGGCTTGGATGTGATTTCTATCCACAAATGTTCTACTTGCTTGCTAGGAAATACTAGGGAAGTTATTTTGATAGAGACATAACTCATTTTTCATTAAGTAAAGATAAATATTCCTTTTGCATACTAAATAGTAATTTCTGTATGTATATAGTATGTCGGCTAATAAGAAAAGAGTAAGAGTGTACATGATACATATAAACGTGAGTATAATTAGAAATATAAAACTAACTAGCGTACTTTAATATGTAGTAATACTCTTAAGCATACACAAAAGCAAGCAGGGTGTAGTGTAAGTAGAATTAATGAAAATGGATGTAAAGATACCATTATCAAATGAAACACGCTGGTTAGGAGTGAAGTTTAGTGCTCGGAGGACTCTCACTCAATGTAATACGCAGTCTGCCTGATTCCCACAAAAGGAAGATCTCATTTTATTTCGTCGGCTATCTGATGCATAAATCACTGGAGATGAAGGGAGGAAAAACCTTTAGGGCTCTTTGGTAAACAATCCATCCACTCAACTCAACTGCACTCGGTCGGGTCTGCCCCGTCTGTGAGATACTGCATGGAAAAACAGAAAAGACCGATAATGGGCAAACACCCCTGGCTTTGAATCTGTCGCTGCGGTCCGAACTCAAGTATTCATTTCCATTCGAATTTTGAATATCCTCTCCCATTTACCACAACCCAGGCCACTATCCATCAAAGGGAGACTCAAATCCATTCGGGAGCAAGAAATGAGTTTACTAATGGATAAAAGAAGCATTTTCTATGCTTAATGATCAAGTTCAACTTTTCTTCTCTAAAACTAAATAGGACATTACTTCACATTAATTTCAGCAATTTATTTTTCATATACAGAAATGACGAACTATTTCTTGTAAGCGAAAAATAAAAGTTAACATCCCTATTCAATAGTGTATATCGTAATGTAAGTATACTACTACTATACTTAATTTGATTCTCCATTCCATTGGGCTAAAAATAAGTTTGAGAGAGTAATTTTGTAGAATTCTTGTAGAATTTTGATAAATTACTATGTATAGAAATGTAAGAAGTTGTTTTATAAGCTAGATACTTTATGAGAAACATAAGTAACTCTATTAACATCAGACAGGTAATTGTATTTATCTACTTGCTGTTTGCCTATGCCAGGAATTCTCTCGTCGCCCCATATGTAATAACATACTGAGTTAATTGAAAATCGCTAAAAATAAGAAAAAAAGTATAATTTCTGGCAAAATTTGCCAACATTTTGTGGCCCACACAATGCTCACATACTTTATTGCAATCCGCAAACATTACGATTGGAGCAAGAAAGAGAAATGCGCTGCCCGCTTGTAAAGCAGAGAGCAAATCTACTAGAGTTAGTGCATGGTATGGTACACATAAATGTTAGGCATATTTTGTTAATTTAAGAATCCTTCAGCTTCATTTTTAATAAAATGAACATTTTGTATTTATTCCTGCTAATAGATGCGTAATGAAAATGTATTTTGTAACGAGAGATGATAAGAATGTGAAGTGAAGTAGGTACATTTTGAAAGCTAAGGCTCTGATGAATACATCCCATATAAAGTCCGCCATGTTGGATTTTGAAGAGTCTATAGTACTTCTATTTCAAGTCAAAAATTCTGCATTAATTTTGACATAAATTGGTGAAAAATTCGCCCCGGAATTCAAATTTTTAGGTTGCGAGAAACAGAATTAGTGAGAGAGATGTTGGTGGTAACTACCTATAGAATGAATCTTGTAATGTTCATATACTATAGTACTTGTGACCAATAAAGTACATCTATGTGAAGGAAAAACCGATTGTGAACAAAATGGTATAATTTTCTTATAATTTGGACAATTTATAGCATGAAATACGGAAACTTTTAGCAAAAAAATGGGTGAGACGTAGCGGAGTGCAAGGATGGGGAAATGAAATGCAATAAGTAGGCATGGCTCCGTTTGCCCAGTGATATCTCGTGCACTGTAGTACTTGTTCGACTGAAAATACTACTATGTTATAGAAAAAGCGACTGTGAACAAAATGGTATAATTTTTCTTAAATTTTGAATATTTTAAACTGCAGTTTGCGATAGTTCAACGGAAAACGGGAGAAGAATCCATGGATTACATAGAAACAGAAGAGCAGCAGATGCATTACATTACTAAGGTAGCATTTTATCACATCATGGGAGTTTTACTTACGTAGCCCAAATATGATGGCGACCTGGGTCGCTGAAAATGGTCATATCTAATAGAAAAACCGATTATGCATAGAATGATACCAATTTTATAAAATCTGGACTAAATATGTGTGCATTTTGATGTACCTACAACAGAGAACCTGCAAGAAACATGCTACATGCAAAGTCAAAAACTTTAGTGCAGTTTGCCTTGCGTAGTTCATATACATTCTACTTAGAACCCCGTAAACAGTACTATGTGGAAGAAAAAGCGATTAGGAACATTATGGTGTCATTTTTATGAAATTATGACTATTCATAGTGAATTTTGAGTTAATAATTCAACAGGAAACGAGCAAGAAACATGTGGGCGCATGATAAAGCAAAGTAGATGTAAACTTTGTACATTCCGCCGTGTCGCTCTAATAATATTGCACTTGGAAGTTTGAAAACATTTTATGTGAAAGGGAAAGCGATAATATATAAAATGAGATGTATTTGTCTAAAATTGAACTATTCTGATACTTATAAAGTATAAATTAGTAAACAAAACGGGAGAGGAGAACAGAAACAACAGAATGCCACTATCTAGTAGGCAATGCCAGCGCAAAAGAGTTTACTGATGTGTGTAGAAGTACTATAGTACTACTTGGAGCACTGAAAATACTTCTACCAGTTAGGAAAAGCGACTGTGAATCAAATGGTATGTTTTTGTGAAAATCTGAAAAATTCTGAATGAGTTTGTCTTAGGAAACTGGAGCAGTGTGTAGGTAAGAAACAAGGATAGACTAGATAGACTGTTAATTTAATACGCAGCAGCTCAATGTAAAGCTCATAACATACCCAACTAGCACAGAGCCTGATGTTAAAGTAATGGCCCAGTATTGGCATATCCTGCACGGCCGTGCTGGCAGCGTTCAGATTTGGTCACTTTTCCTATGCCAAAATTATGCTGGCAAACCATGCTGGGCATGTAACGGAAAAACCAACATGCACTGTGCTGATGGGTTTGCCATTATTATGCCAACATTATACCTATACAATGCCTGCACGGTGCCATTACCTTTTTCTTACTGTAAATAAGT
>JAQFYC010001765.1:0-30843 GCA_034694165.1 Tomocerus mixtus | reverse complement strand
ACGTATCAATACATGTACTATTCTTTAGTATAAGTACAAGCATAGTACCAGAACATAAGTGAACGACTGTAAGTAAAGTGGTGGAAGGAAATATTTTCTTACACCCTAAACCAACTTAGCTTAATTTAGGTACCTACTTAGCCTCACATGCTCAGAAAAGGTAGAAGCTTAAAAGATTAAGTTGCAATAGTTTGCGCGTCCGAAATAATATTATAACATACTAGCATACAACATTTCCTAATGCTTTAGCTTCAACTCTTGTACATTACAGATAGTTACATATGCATAGTGTATTGTATACTTAAGTATTATAGGACGAGACTCTGACTCCCTCACTCAATCCATTACTTACCATAGCACATAACATTGAGAGAACAGTGAACAGAGCTAACTAAGCGAGCAAGCACACATACACACAGGAACACACGAAGGGAATAGTAAAAAAGATTCCCAATGCAATACACTGCACAGCAAACTCCCTCAACTCTACGTTTATGCTATGGACTATGCTTATACTATGCCACATCCACATCCACCAAGATCTTATTTGATTCTTCTCTAGGGATGCTGATTGCGAGTTTGTGAGCTGCTGGGGATAGAGAAACAGAACAGGGATGCAGTTGCAGATGCTATTGCCATTGCATCCCAAGCTTTATATAAACTATTACTCTCTGCATATGCCCTATTTATAGTAAATATACTGATAGGAAATACTTACTGCATATTATTTATGTATCAGATCACATACTATATCTGTAGGTAGTAGGTACACATGCTTCGGTTTCCTATCTGGATTACCTTACTTAATACATATTTGCTATTAAGTATTACCACTTATATCTTTACACGTAATATGTTTATAGTAGTATTATTTGTAGTAGTACATAGCAAATGCAGAGTTGACTTAACTTGATAATGTGTCCTGTGCTCCGTATGTAGTAGTTATTTAGTCTGCTTTCGTTTCAACTCGGTTTACAATATATGGCTAGCCTTGGTTATGTTATGTTAGCTCACTTTTCTTAGCGTCACTTTACTAGCATTTAGTACACCTTCTCTTGTCTTGTCTTGGACGAGAGCTCGCTTGGAGCTATAAAAGAAAAGCAGTTCCATTTTATTTCTGTCTAATGTAAGATTATGTTGGGATGGAAGGAAGGGAATGTTCATCTCCCTTGGCTTGACTTCACTTGACGTGACTTTCCTTTGACTGGACTGGAAAGGAGTTAAGTGCATCATAATAGATAAGTATTTATATAAAAGGCACCCTTGCCTACTGCCTACTGCCTACCCTCGCACTATTATACATTGTTACATTGTACGTACTTATAGATAGACACTTATGTAAGTACGTAGGAGTAAGGAGTGCATAGGAGTCTATTAGGTAGGCCAAACCACGTAACTCTCCCATTTCATTGAAATGGCAAAAACATAATAAATGAAATGAGACGGAAAGGAATGGTATCCATTAGGTATGAATCAGTTCGTTTTCTTCCAAAAATATATCAAAGATCCATTCATTCTCTTCCGTACCACACACACATACTTACATACAATATACGCAGCAGATTTCTATATCCGACTTCCGGAGTCATTACTCATGCTCGTGTGTTCGGGGAATCTATATATTTCGCCAGGCCACGGCCAGAGCCTCTTAAACGAATGTAATGTGCCTATAGTGAACAGAAGCTTCCATTTCCAATCCAGAGCAGAATCCATTGGAAAAGAAAATTGTTTCCGCCCCCGATAGTAAAGCACACCAGAAATAAATATCTAAATATCCAGTAATATCCGGTGTTTCATCCAGAAGTCAATATTCTATAACCATGCATTTATCTCTGTTCTTGCCAAAAGTATGCAATCTTATTACTAAATGCAAATACAATTATACATTCTTGTTTGTAAGACAATTTTCAGATCTTAGCTAATTACAAATTAGATCATACAGTTGAATAAGGTATCAACGATTCTTGTTGGACACACACTAATGAAACTAACCTACCTGAATTTTGCATATCACAATAATAGTACTAGGATACTACAAATAAATATACATGTGGAAAATTATTACTGAGTTTACAATACACAGCAATCATTTGTAAACACATACCTAATATTATAGAGTATTTGTATGTCTAAGCACTGCACTGTATGTACTATAGTAGTATTTAAATACTATTCGTCAGAGGCAGACTATTGTATTTACATTTACGGAACTCATTTCTGTATACATATACTATATACCTATAGGTAAACCACTATTATGTACAGTAAAATGCATAGAACATACGTAGATAGATAAAAATACGTACCAGAAGAGTACCAGAGTACACAAGCATTGTAATTTGGAATTGCATGGAAGAAACGGCAAATAACGTAATGTAAGGCAAGATGCCATACCACGATGTGATGTTGCGGATAGGAACTGCAATGGGAAGGATTCGCATCACACACAACACAACTTAATAAAGCAGGCAAACTGAGAATAAGGCAATCATTCACCCCCAAAGGAGTAACAACCCTCGCATCGTCTTCTCTCTCTCTCTCCTGCACTATACATCAAATCTGAAACTGATTGCATTACAAGGCCAACATTATGCATGCCGTGTTTAATACGGAGTACTATTATAATATCATAACACCATATTACTCGTAGGTATAGTATTTATAAGGAAAGAACTTTATAACTCTTCCATGCAGTCTTCTATATGTAGTAGGTAAACATTTCTACATATCTAATCCACAGATGAGGGGAAATCAAGATAACGACCGATGTCAAATACGTGTACAACATTCGTCTATACGGAATGAACAATTTAGAATTTCGGCCTAAAGTACCAGTAAACAGAACTTTATGTGCGTGCAATCGATTCTAGGACAGCACATCCCTTGTCATTGTAAAGACCGTTGATAGAAGAGACCGGAGGACAGAACGACCCGCGTCCGCCGTGTATAGTATAGTACGCATACAGAGTTATGCACAAATATTTCCAAAATTATTCTTGTTATCGAATAAAAATGAAAAAAGGGCTTTCGAACATGATTTGTCAACGAGCTTTTCTTTCCTACGGAATGTTCCGTCCCAGTGGTATTCACTCAGATCAGAAGTAAATTCATTAGGAAAGTATACAAACAAATTAGAAAATGAATGAATCAAAATCCAAAAATATAATATCTTGAATGTAGCCAGTTATTCCTATATTCTCTTGAGAATTGTGCTTAGTAAGATTGTGTAAGTCGTTTCACACGTGCTCAACAAGCTTTATTTATTGGCATTGGTCTCCTGGATGCTATAAGTTTGTATCACAAGTATATTAGTAAATTACATATTCATGCAACCACAAAATTCAAATCTAAAGAATAATCTGTGGAGAGTTGGATACATATTTTAGATGAAATGACTGTTGATGATGTTTGGGATCATTATTTTCTTTATTTGGCCCTGGCCATTTCCTGGATAAATATGATGATATGTTCTTTCAATGAGCTCTTGTAAGAAAACAATCCTAAATATAGAACTACATTCGGATAGCCATTTTTAATTACGAACAAGTAATTTCGTAAATGTATATGCAATTCATTTTGTGCATTTTGCCATAAATAATAAAACAAAAATGAGGCTGTAAATCAGTCATCCTATGAAGTACTGAGTCTGTGATTCCTCCTGTCCCACAACGCTCGGCTAGCCAGAAATAGATGCCTAATTTATGTGATACACATATTTCAAAAGTTTTCGATTTTTTATTCGAAATTCTAACAAACTAGAAGTATGTGGGCACTTCTGTAGTTCACCAACAGAAACCATTTCCACATGTAATTAAATTATCACTTATTGTTCCTTGTTCATTTAACTTACGCGTAACACGATATGGTATTAGAATCCTTAAGTCAACAAGTTTTCATGCCTTGTTTTAAAAAGTATTAGACTCTAAAACAAGAATGTAATGGAGTTTTGTCCTTTAAAGACAGTAAATAGTAACATAATAGATGAAATGATGCATGAATGCTGCCATAACACAAAAAGAAAGACCATCTTATGCTATATGCTCATCACACAGACGTGCTAATGAGTACACTTAAGAAAATAGTAAGAAATAAATAAGAAAAACAAATGCCTTTGTTCATTTCACAAAGGAATCTTACCTTTGGCCCGTGGGGGTGGCGTCGGAAATTGAGCTGGGCATGGATTCAAAGTGCCTGTAATAAAACAAATAAAATCTGTAAAATATTTTCTTATTCTATTTGCACTTAAATCTTACTTATCATTAGTTCACTCACTCCTTTCAGCGTTCACTAACCAACTTTATTGCATTTGTTCTCTAATGATTACGAGTTTAATTGCTTTGTGCACAGTGTGAACATGGACAATTGTAGATTTATCGTGTTCTACGATAATGCTCATGCACTAAATGTGTGTATTACATTATTACATACATACTACGACCTACGAATGACGTACAGATAAATTAAGTGTAACAGAATTGCTCTAATGTATTTCATTACTTTTTTTGTTAAGACTGACTTACATAGTAGAATAATAATGTACATTACAATCGACACAGTGTTAAATTAATTCATTTTAATTGCCTTCTCTATTTGTACTCAATATTAAAAGTACTTTTAGTATGCATTATTCAGAACCAATGAATGAACTGTGGTTGAAATATGAAATCTATCACCTTAATCAAGGGAAATTATTGTGGAATTTAATTAGCTAAATAATTTGTGTATGCAAAAGCAGACCATTTATTTGTTCAAATTGGAATAAATTGATATTGAATATCGACACAAGAACTATTTCTACTAAATATTAATTTTTCGATTAAAAACATAATTACAGATTAATTAACTTCCAGAGTCTTTGTGTGTTATATATTAAATGATAGTACATAAAAGCAAACCACACATACATACCAAATGTAAGTTTTGCACCAACTATAATACATTTCGATGAAAAAATGTGTCTAATGTAACATTACGAGTTCTGAAGATTAAAATAATATAATGGTATACAATATTTTATTATCTGTTAAAGGGGTTGTTAAACTAGTACTTTGTAAGTAGATTGGTACTTTTGCTTTTAAAGTAACTACAACTATGCTAGTGGCACATTTTGATGCTAACACTTCCTTCGTTTAGTAAGAAAACTGGAAATAGGATTTTTCTAAGAAATTTTTAGAAGCGCAATTCAAACATATTTTGCCCCAATTGCCAATTGATCCCTAGCTCCAAGTTTTTTTTTAAAAATTCTAGTAGCATCTTTTAATTTTTCAAATTTTGGAACTTAAAGGTACAAATTACAATATCTATTACATTGTCGAATACTACGAATACTTTTACGCATGTAGTTTAAAATTTGGGGTAACCATTTCTTTAATATTTGCTACGGCCCTGTGTGATGTTGTATTTTAATGCTTATAGCCAGCTAACAATAAGTAATTCAATTCAACTCGACTTTGCATAGTTCTCACAATTACCTAAGCTCTGTTTTTCTGATGAACTTTTGAAAAAAATGATGTTTACAACACAGAGTCTATAAAGCGTAAGTCTAAGTAAGTTTTGTGGGGTTGAAATGTGTTGTTGTGTGGTGGGCTGCGCTTATTCTGTAAGTAGCCTAGCCGTGTGTGTAGAAAGCATTAGAGAGCAATGTAAGATAAGTGCGGTTTTGTCTTCTAACTTCTACCTACTGTAGAATTGGATTCGAATAGGAATGGTGTGAAGATACAGGTCACGGAGACACAAGAAAGAGTTTCTAGTTCTTGATGACTCAAGTACTTAGCATTGGCATTAGCATAAATGCATAGAAACACATATTCGTTCGTGTACATACTGTAAATACACATTTGGTACTATCTTTTCTGTGTTTATAGTTTATATGTATGTAGAGTGTTGTAGATAATATGCATTTGTGTAAGAAATCTTACGCTTTTCATTTAACTTAACTTAACTTAACGAAACAACTATTAAGTATGGGAAAATGTCATTCTTATATCCCTGTAGCTGCATAGGAAAGCACGTCACGTCACGTCAGGTTTTATTTTATGATAATATAAATACATATGCACATTTGTTTACCTTCGTGTCTTTATTGCGGTATCATTGGCTTATTATTACCCTTCTTCAGCCTTCCGTGCAAAATTCCTGTCTTGATCTGCTTGTATGGTATTTAAGAAAATGTCTTTGTACCAATAGAAGACTTAAAACTCCAAACAAATAGAAATAAACCCAAGTGCAATCAAAATACTAAAGCTTAACCATTCAGCCTATGTAAAGATATTCACTAAAAAGTAATGCATATTAAAATCCCCCAATATCTGAGCACTGTTTTTAATGTACTTACAATAATGATTTTATAAATGTGTCTCCTGAGAATATTCGAACAAGATCATTTTTAGAAGACTTTTGAGTAGAAAGCACAACCAAATTGGTGTGAGATTGTTGTCGCACTAATATTAGTGAGTTAACAGTCTTCTCGTTTACTCCGTATAAAAAGCAATTTCTTTTTTCTCATTGTCTTGCACTTACAATTGGATTAGCACTTAAGTTTATAGGGTTCTTATAGCTGGTAGTTTGTACCTCGGCTCTAAAATATTTTTTCCCTTTCAACTTTTATTTCGGAGAATTGTGTATTGTACCTACTAAATACTACTAGCAATAATAAAGCAAGTGTAGCAACCTTTATAACGTATACGATTTTTCTATAAAAGTTTATATAGTAGTATGTAGCACGTTGTGAGAAATTTTAACTTTTCCATGCAAACACATCCGGTAGGTCCAAGAGAAACAAAAAGTGATAGACTACGACTACATGGAAGCATTTACTCTTCCCCACATCACGAAAATTATTTCAAAGGAACGAACAACGTGAGTAACTAATATAATGACTTCCAGAAAACATTGACATTACAAGCGCTATTTAAAAAGGAATGTTGAAATGAAAATTATTCGAAAAGCTCTTAGATACGCTTAACATCAAATACACACCAGAAAGTGGGTACGCAACGCATTACTACATGGAATACTCAAACGCTTCCCCTTAAATTGAATTGACCACCACGACTACATGGAGTCACACGTACAATTTTAAATGCACATTTCTAGATAATTTATAGTTCACATCAATTTAGTAAATATTTTATGTAGATACCAGCTTGCATAACTCACGGGAGTAAAAAATTGCTTCGTATCACTCAAATGCACAATTCGTTGTCTCAAATACTTTCAATACGATCAGATTGGCTCGTTTAGCATAGCACGTAGGTACAGTCTACATTTATCCATAATTATTCCTGCGTAAAATATTTAATTTTTTACAAATAATAGTCTATCTTACACACTTCCACAATAAAATTTAATACAATAATAATATTTTAACTACAAATAAATCATTTAGGTAGTGACTCAGAAAAGAAAAATAATTAAAGTACTTAAATAGTTAATTGATCCGCAAAAATTAGCTTCACTTGTTTAAGTACCTGTAAAATTGATCTACTTTTGTATATATGCTAAATATAATTGTAAATTGAGTCAGTCAGTCACAGGAAACGAAAATTTTGCAGTAAATGACTTTTGACTAGACCACATCCTCAGTGGATGTGCATATTTGTCAGAATTTTCACAGAGAACCCCTGCCTGCATGATGTATAGTGATGAGTTGAATAGTTACTATTTAGTATTAAGAGAAGAACCCTTATTCAGACTGAGAATTAAAATCAGTCAGTCAGTTCCTTCATGTGCATATAGCCCATGCCCCAAGATTTATGCACAGTTTTGGTGTAATAATAATGGTGAATATGCGTGTGAGTAAATGCCAGAAGCAGTACACATGCTGACCTTTGTTCCGGGAATTTAAGCGATTCATGATCTTGCCAACATACTTTCCCATATTTAAATTCAAGCTAAAACAAAAACAAAACCCTTTCTGCTAGATTTGGAATTAAAAAGATATTCTTGCGCCTAGTGTACCATATAATATAATGCATACATAAATTACCCATGTACATACATGAATGTACTTTCATATACTTATTACATTGTTATCGAAAGGAATAATAAACTTTCAGCAGTACAACAATGCAACCTACCTAACCAAAGCAACACTTTTAAATAAACTCCTTTTCTTTCTCTAGAGCGAACATTATATTCCGTTTTTCTTGACTTGCAAATTACTAACTATGAACAAATTCAAACGTTACTTCTCGTCCGTCGTTGTAAAAAGTATTAAGTAGTTGAATTTTGGCCTAGAGACTGATGTACAGTGTAAATGGTAAATTGTAATGGGTCGGTCCGGCTCAAGCTCAGCTAACTGTTCTCGAATGTTATCACACACGAAAGCTCTTGGCAAACTTTAAGACATAAAATAAAGGCCAAGCCAAACCAAATGAACCTTACTCTTTATTACGCTACGAAAACAATATTCCACTATATTGCATTGAATTGCAGCTGCATTTACTTAAACATAAACTCAATCTCCCTATAGGTATACATATAAACTAAAATTGTACTACAGATGCATACATGTAGCTACTATTATTATGTATTATTTTTATTGCATTAAAATTTTATACTAAGTCAAGTCGGATCAACCCAACTGAGCAATTTCCCTTATTTTCTGATGAGCATCTATCTGTAAATGGAAAATTGGTTGGAGGCAGTGAACTGAATGAAGTGCGACATGTAATGAATATTCTGCATCCTTACTTGCAATTATTTACAATTGAACTCAACTCAACTCAAGTGTATAGTCTACAGATATGCAAATACTGTACTGTACTTACTGCAGACTGTAGCATTTTAAAATTTATTGCCTTCGACCTGTAATTGAATTAAATCGAATCTCATATCGTAACTAACACTTAATGTGTACATGTCTAAAGCATTTAGCATCTTGTTCTTGTTACTTATGTACTTGATTCCTGCAAAAATTGTTTTATTTTATTAGTCAGACAAGACGGAGCAGAATAATTGAAATTGAAAATTGTTTTGATTACAATTTGGAATGAAGGATAATTTTTATTTATACCTTTTGAAACCCAAAAGCCCTCATAGACTCATAGCTCAATCAATTTCATTTCAATTAATTAAAGTGTGCCCTCCCAGGGACCCTGTACTTGTAGATTGTAGATTGTACTGTTACACCATATAATCAAATATTTATCTACTACATAACTACTACAACTTCCCAAAATTGTTAACGTTAATTAAATCAGAAATTCTAACAACCAAAATCTATTAGAACTAAGGGAAAAGTTTTAATCTCCTGTCATGTCAATATTTATTATCGGAGTATCAGCAAATTATTAAGGAATTCACTTTTAATGGCTAATATCTGAATGATTTGTGCAAAAATGTTCTACGTGTGTATGCACTTATAGATCCTAATGGCTGGGTAATAGAAAAGATTAATTTCCAAGAAAGTGATTAACTTGGAGGAGGTGTTGGATTAACTTATAGCTATCATAAACGATTAGCAAATGCCGGAACGATTTTATTGCTACCTCAAACCTCAACTCAAGTGTCACATTTGAATTTACAGCACACACACTGAATGTATGCATCTCATAAGTCCATCGCCAATAATATAATAAATATTTCACTCCAACACAGAAGTGAACAGAAGATTAGCATTACTATTACTATTCCTTCAACCTACAGACAGCTGCATTTAATACTTAATCTGATTCGATTTAATCTTACATGATGCACTGTTACATAGATCAGTTCACTTCTGTGTACTGTACTCTACTGCATACTCTGGTGCACATTCGCCTAGTATTAAATTTAGCAAAGCACACGCTGTGATTCTGTAATATTGCTCGATTTCTTTTTCTAAATTGCGTACAGGAGTACAAAAGTGCACGTGTAATCACTAACTCACCCTTAACGCAAATTGGATGGATAATTAATTTATTTTCAATCTGATAATATATGAGCCCCACACATAGTTCAATTCAAATCAGAAAATAACCAGCAAGGAAATAGGTAGCCTAACAGTAAATCTGCAGTGCTTACGCAAATAAGTTAATAATGTAATTAAATTGAGATAACAGTTTGCAAATTATTCTTAATTGTCAATTAGTGTAAAATTAAATTGGTTTGCTGCGGCGAAACTAAATGAAAGCATATAACACATACACAGTGTACACATACACTTACGCATGTCAAGCCCATGCCATGTACCAATTTAAAAAGAGAGAGGAAATTAATGGAAAATTAACACTAACTCCTTCCTAACCGTTATACTATTATGTAAAACATTAGTCCACAAAGACTCATAAATTATCTATAATTACATTATGTGTATTTAATTACTTAATTACTGCATTTGTGCCCATTGCACGCTAAAAGCAAACAAACAGTGTATATTATGGAAATGTTATTACATAAGAGAAACGGGATTAATTAATTAATTATATTAAATTGATAATGATAGCTAAACGGCTAAACCTAAATTCATAATCCGTTTTGCAAAATATTTAACTAAACAATACCAGGTTAGTAGAATATTTGATATCGATAGTACTATTTATTGAGTACTGAATACCGGGCATAGTATTATTAGGTAAGTGTATGCAGTATTCCATAGTGTCAAAAATTGACATTTGTTTAATAAAACCTGTCAGGATAATGAACTATTGCACTCAAGTGTATGCAAAAGAAGGATAAGCTCAAAGCTCAACTTTCATCTCATCGATTAAATATTGCAACAATATCATTCGTATCGTAAATAGTGAATGAAATCCTTAGAGAAGAGAAATCGCTTCATAACTGATATGGGTTCAGGCTCTTGGGACTTATCCGGGTAGCATTATATTATATTATCATATAATAAAACTGTTGCCCTTCATTCATCAAAAAGATATTCTTGCTATGTATTTGGTGTATAGTAAAGTGCCTTCTACAGTAGATATCAAGTCTCGCTTGCTTTCTAGTTATATTTACACTCCAAAATATAACAGGAACCAATCCTCGATAATAAAATAAGGATTTTAGGTTCGAAGAGCAAAGAGTGTCCCTTTATCCCTTCCGAAGGGCTTCATCATCATAATACAATACAAGATTATCCCTCCAAGGGAACACATCGAAAATTTTACACACTTCTATTAGAAACATTATGCACTCTACAGACTTATAGCCAGTTTATATATAACAGTGCTATGCTTCGCACTTTGGCACCCTACACTGAAAGTAAGGTTCATTCCAATTGCTTCGCCTGCCATGGTCAACGTCATGTCTTGTCTTTTTCCTTCATCCCTCTGTTTATTGATCGGCTTGCCATTTATCAACATTGCCTGTTTATCTCTCATATGAGTATCTCCATTGCAAATACAACTCCTATAGTGAATACTAAATACACAGAAATGAAATGAAAAACTTTATATGTTTACTCTAAATTGGGACCAATATACATATTTCATGCAGACATCACAAATAGAGGAAAAGCAAAAGTATATGCTGTCAAATGATATTAAAACCTACCGCCTACATACACAACCCAGTAGTTACCTTGTTACGTAAAACCCATACGATTGCATTGTGTGTGTATGGAATTATCCAACAGAAAAATAAAGGACTTTCCCAAAAGGAAGCCTACCATGTGTGTAATAGTAATTGCGTAAGTAGGGGGAAATGGTTGCATTTCCAATTCCAATCGATAGCTATCCTATAGATAACAATAACCAGATAAATAAATTCATCGTATTTAAGTAAGAACAACTGTCAACTTTTAGGATTTCGTTTCAGTTCACCCTGCCCAAATTAAGCAAAAATGGGAGCATTAAAATCTATACTTAATTATGTAATTATATTTATAATTATATACATAAATATAATATACACGGTAACTATCTGTACATTCACGTTTTTTGTAGAATGATAAGATATTCCAGGATCATAGTAATGACAAGAATGAAATAATGAAATGAAATGCTTATAATGCAATTGTGAGGAGACGCGTTTGTAGGAAATCTGTGAATGAAAGGCAATTTGATCTAATCCCATTCCACTCTTACAGATGCAGTCCAGTCCACCCTCACTTCACTTAATTCGAATTCGGAGAGCGTAGCTGTAACTGCAGCCACAGCACAGCTACCCCAAATAGAAATTGAATGACAAGCTACACAAGGAATGACAACTCTTTCGAAAGTGAAGGCAGAAGGGATGCGGCCCTTCCTTAGCGTACCTTACTTACTATTACTTATTACCTTGACAAGAATGTATGTATGTGTGTACTGTATAGTGTATAAGAATAAGAGAGACTTGTATTTAGTAGTCAAGTGTGAAGAGTGAAAGGCATGATCGATAGGTATAAATAAAAATGCCAGAAAAAACGGGAGAAGAGTTCTATTTCCATTCTTCTTCTCTCCTCACTGACAAATCCATCTTCTTCATGTCTTCATGTTCACACTTTTCAAGATTAATCTCTCAAAGGTTCATCCAAAGACCCTCTTTGACCTTTTCAGTTACAATTTACAATAATAATTTCAAGCTTCTCACAATCTGTAATTTATTACGAACGGGTGATACTTGATACTTAAGCAGTACTAGAGCTACTATGTAGAAAGAGAATTCTAGGATATAAAAGGCAACCTTAGCCTACCTACTGCCTACTGCCTACAATATGGTCAGATTGGCTATTATTCTACGTGAGAGATTGACAATACAGGTAAAAAGAGCTCACACTCAACTCGGAGATGTACAATGAACGCGTCAAGTCCAATCCAACTCCGACCAAATCACAAATGACAATAGTTCAATCAAAAAGTACAATTGGGATGCTGTTAAATGCAATTCATTTGGCCAGCTAACTAGCTATAGCTATTCTATTATTCTCGATGGGAAATACCTTGTGTTGCATTACATGTAATAGATACGTATATGTGTATTTATGCACATATGATTCTGGTTCCTTCGTGTAAAAGTTTGTATTGTAATTGTAGTTATTGATACTCATTCTCACTAAAAGCAAGTGTTAGGTACCAAATTATACATACAGAAGAGATGCAGAGAAAAGTTATGCAACAAAAATGAATGTGGCTCGGTTTAGAATTTGAAATTCCTAGTATGCCATTATGTTATGGTGCACTGTAAAGACTGTGATGAATTAATAGTAGCTATTATCATTTTCTACTACTTATATGTGTAATACATGGTAAATATAGTACAGGTACTATAATTTCGTACAAGATATAATGAAGTGAAATAAAACTTAGGGGTAAGTTTTACTCTTGTTCATGTGGTAGCGTAGTTGTTTGTGGGTACATTTTGTAGGCATTGTATTGAAAATGATTTATGCATATTGATTAAATAAAATAATTTCTGAACATTTCGACACTTCTAGAATAGCAGATACATAGATTTATACTTATCTAAACTAATTTATAAAAATTACGGACACCCAAAAATATTAGTTTTTAAGATACAGGGGGAAATTAGAAAATACTTACCCTCCCCAGTATTTTGAAAACGCGTCACTTACTAGAAATTTTCTCTGGTAAGTGAAGCGTTTCCGAAATACGGGGGAGGATGATTAAAAATTAATATTTTTAGGTGTCTCGAATTTTTTAAAATTAGTTTACATATAAATCTAAGCTTCTGCTAATACTATTTTAGAAATGTCTAAATGTTCAATGATTTTTTTATTTAATAAAATGCGTAAATCGTTTCACTGCAATACATTGCATACACAGAAGGTACACTCAATCAGCCAACGCAACGGATCGCTCGAACAAGTGTAGAACTTACTCTTAAGATATAATATCTATGTATGTAAGTCCAATCCAATAGTAATAATATCTGTAGGCAGTTTTAGTATGCAGTATTTGAATTTCGAATGCAATTGAAGATAGTAAGTCAATGAGTCAGTGTGAGAGGAGAGCAAAGGAAAAGAAACTTCATCTCGGCATTCGTCAGTCGGACAGAATCATTTATAAATAAATGGCCGGCCCGGCTTGGTTTGCCCTCTTCTTCTGTTCCTAATTTTAATTTCCTTTGATGTTTCTTCGTTGGTGGTTTAGTTATAACCTCACTATTAAACTTTTCTTATGCATCTTCTTACATACATGTAAGTACGTAGAAGGAATTTATTAACATTTGGTAATCTATTAAAAGATAGACAACATAATATGTCTTTATAACATATATATGTACATAGCTAGAAAAATTATACTTCGTTACACACATCTCATTACAATTGTGGTGTAGTGTAGTGGAGGTCTATGGATTTTTAAATAGACAAGCCAACGCAAGTATTATAATTGACTGTGGGTAATAGGTACCCATTAGAAATACCAAACATTTATTTTTGTAAGTCTGCTATTAGCTATATGGATGCTGATAAATGTATTTTGACTTGACTAGTAGACTTTTGATTTCGTGATGAATATCAGTATAACAAGTGGGTATATTTAGCTAGTATCGATATGGATAGCTAAAAGTATGCACGCACACACGCCTATAGTAAACTGAAGAGTTAAGTGCATTCGAGCGAGTCGTACTCGTTTGAGTAATATTTAATAGTATTTTCCCATAAATCTTATTTGTGGCATGCTACATCATGGAAGGGCATGTCCAAGACCATTTTTTGCATCTTTAAAAATGAGAATGGAAACTCAAAGCACTTTTATAGAAAACCATAAGGGATTCCAACGATCAGTGTCATAGGAATGCATGTAATGTGATGCTAATGCTGAATTGCAGAGAATATAGCTCCGGACGAATGTAAACTGCTAAAGTTTACACAGTTTTTGCTGATACTTACTTAACAAAAGAAATTGAGATACCTTTAGCATTTGTAATGTTAATACTTATAAGATACTTAAAAATGCACAGATCTTTTTTATTTTCACATCACAATCACTGCTACCCACTCTTTCATTTTCTGATTTTATTACAGCCTTCGTCTAAACTAGCGTCTTTCACTTTCACGTTTTGGTACCTCACAACTTGCTAACGTTTGGATAATGAATAGTATTGAAACGTTTCTCATTTTGCATGCAAGAGTACTATTCGGATGATAACTAAATGAAAGTGCATCTCAGGCGGATAATTTATTAAGACAGTTGCATAATGTATTATTAAGTAACAGAAGCTATTCAAAGGAATGATCTGTCTGTCTGTCCTCCAATTTGAGCAAAAACTTGTTCTAATTGCAGGTAATGGGAAAATAGACCAAAATTGTATGCCCAAAAGAAATAGGTCAAAGCAACTTAGGCCTACGTTATAAATCTTACTTCCCTAAGTCATAAGTCAAAAAAATGCACAAGTACGCGGGATCCAATTCTTTGTAATGTCTTAATCTGCTACTTAGTTACTTCCCTTTTGCAATGGTTTACTACTATAATCTTTTTCTGACTAAGCTTAACTCATAATTAAAGTGCTCAAAATTTTGCGTATTGAGATTCGTACCTTTTCTACATACCGTAAAAACGTAAAAATACAAATACACGGGACATGTAATCCATTCCCAATCAAAACTTCAGGTTCGGCAGTTAAAAGTGAAACTGAAAGTGATGATTACTAATTTAGCATTATAATAGGCACAGATAGCGACAAGCTTTGCAAACGTGTAAATATCCATATCATAATCATAAACGTGTGCCAAACACCAACCAAATGACAAAGCCAAGCCAAATGGAATTAATGAGAAGAAAATAAATCCCATTGTAATATCAGTACAGGAAATGCAATAAAACTAAGCAGTAAATTCAGCCAGAAAACATAAAACTTACCTACACTTCGTAACGAATGACAATAATTTACTACATTTTAGCATTTTGTGCCAATCTGAAGCTATAAAAGAAGGATCGAGAACTGGCCTGGCATAAACTAACTAGTGTTATGTGGGTTGTGGACTCATAATACTAATTCTCACTTCGGAAAGTAGTTTTTTAATGACGATATGGTTAAGTAATGATAACTAATAAAATATGTAATATTATTATCTCTAGATTACAATACTTATCATCTCGTTATCCATTCGCTTTTCTTGTTAAGTATAATTGTAGCTATTTAGTAATGCACTAGCTTAAGTATTATAGGTGCACATACTGATTACTGATTATAAAATTAAACGTGACATGTCATTCGTTACTAACATTAAAAATTATGAAAGCTGGACAGCTATGAATTCATAACACATTAAATTTTCGTATTTTGCCTTGTTAATAAATAACATAATTTGGAGATAATATAGGTATACTAGGTATGCTAAGCCATGCAGATAATATTACACTTATCTTTAGTTAGTGCATAGCACAATTAAGTAAATTAATTCTCACCTGCAAATAGTAATGCAGGTACTATTGTACTGTACTAAGAAAATTTTCTGCATAATGGTCTTACATACGATTAGCAGCTATAAGTAATTGAATTTGTCATTTAAATTATTTATTGTCAGCCTGCTAGAAACGTGTGAACTATAAACACGAATATATAAATAGATATCATAAGATTCTAAGACCTGATGCTAAAATGCTAAGCTTATGCATAGGATGCATTAGAACTTTCTATAAAAAGAGTCTTACTACTCAGACCATTGTTTTAATCGCACATGTAATTCTATTGTTTCCAGTTTAAAACACAAGAATAAATATTATGATTGCAATTTGTACTTTATAACAGTTAAGATTAAAGAGCGACTCTGCCTTCACTTATACCCACAAATCCCCAGAGGTACTTTAGGGGAAATGTATTACTACACAACACATAGTAAAATTAATAATAAAGCGCTAGGAATTACGGTGTATTGTATGAATGCTGCTATACATATATTATAGTTTGGCTATGGATACTTACAATTTGCAATTGCAATTTAAGATGCTTTGTTTGTGTTCGTGGACTACCCACCGAAGTGCAAGTGTTAAGCGTAAGAATTGATATTCACACTGTCATAATATTTTGGGGGATGTCGCAAGATAAATAATAAAACCTGCTCAATTGTCTATTCTCTTCCACCTCGTATTCATACTACCTACCAATGCAAGTAAAACAAGGCATAGCAAGAAGAGTTATGCAATACAAACGGTAATTATACATGCTGCTTGTCATTCTTTGCTTAATAGGCCTTACTTATTTATATCCGTATGTATGTCGCGAATGCTTAGCCTCATATTCCCTTAATCTTTATTAGTGAACAATTTTGTCTGCATTTAGCATGAATATTATGCAGATACGCATATCTACTGGATAATTGTACTTAAAATCGGTAAAGTCTGTAAACTAATCCCTAAACAACTTTATAAACTAATCACTTTTAACGAATCCATAAAATCCCAAAAATCTATATTAAACATCAATGTGCAATAAATATTTAGGGATATAAACTGAATGAAAATGTAATCTACCTATAAAATCTAAATAATTTTAATTTTGACTGATTTTGGCGAAAGTATTTTAATTTAATCAAGTTTTATTTTTATTGACAATTTAATTAATGTAGGTATTTCCGTGGCTCCTTCGCTCAACCTGCTGTAGAATTTAAATACGTAGGTAATAAATAGGTATAAAGCTATGTCCAAATGCCAGAATCCAAATTGCTATATTAAATCTAGAGAGATTTGCGGCAATAATACTTTTAAAATTGCATAAATACTTCATTTATGCAATTTGGCATAAAATATCAATTTATTAAGCAAAGTTGATGAATACGTAAATAAGTATGTCTGTATAACCTACTCAACCAATTTAAAGTAGATACAAAATTATAAATATTAATAATATGCATAATATTCATTTTCTAAACAATTGGGTTGAGGTTCCATTATAATACGATAACTACACATACTTACTTAATGTACTCACTTTTCTCTTTACCTAAAAGCTTTGCAATTGTTTGAAAAATAGGATAGTTACTTAACAATACAGAAGTAGAACCATGGCCAAGTTATGTACTGCAGTAACAGTAGCACTCACTTTTATTAGTTTATATTTAGCTAAGTATAGATATTATATAATTTGACAATTGTTGTTCTTGTTGGAGCGGAATAGAGAGTAGAGAGACAGAACATAACACTATGATTGAGTAAGAGACGAAAACAAACAAAACAAAGATCTGGGGAATGATTCTGCGAATTTGAGATTGCCTAGAGAGGTAAACAGTGAGCAGGCACGGCATGCAAGTGTAAAAGTTAAGTACGTTTATATTACTTATATTAAATATATTATTATACAGATTGTCTATGGGATTTTGTTAAGGAATCCAAGCCAAGTCTCGTTTCAGACAAAGCTTATACAAAGTTATGGCAGACAAGGCAGGTCCCACAGTCCCACGGTAAGCACCAAGGCGTGCAAGCATTATTAGGATGATAATACTCTGCTAAACTATTTTCCATTATTATTATTATATATTATTAGATCATTATTGTCACTTTAGGTGGGTTTTGGGCAATAGTTAGCTAGGACTTCAATGACTTGAGATTTAGCCACATTTTTATTTCGTTAACAAGCATCTCAGGACGGGAGCACCCAACAAGGAGTCTTAGCAAGGAGCTCCTTCTTGAAAGTATGACCGAGAGAAGCCAAGCAAGTAGCACATCTGAAATTCCAACTAAATCCCACAGTCAAAGTCCATCTCAACTTTGTCTAATTCGTTGTTTATGTGCATGTAGCGTGGATGTATAGATTGTATCTTAAGTATTTCTATTATTCTCCTCAGACAGTATAAGTATTTACGAATATAAAGTAGTTCTCACACTTAATAATATCACATCAGCCCGGGAGCTCAACAATGTCCTGTGTCATTTACTATTACGTATGCAAATTCTTCTCGCTCAAACTTTTCTTTTCACTACCATTGTTTACTTTTCCTTTCAAAACTGAAAATAGAACAAGTTGATGCTAATGTTGCCACATTATAGTATTTATTTATTAATGTTTATAATGCTCCCTTTTTGGTAAGCTCAACTAAATGCAGTCGTTGGCGTATTTAAAAATTTTCACAGGGAACATTTGGAGTTTTCCATGTTACTATATATGTAAGTAGTGTTGTTGCAATTGGAACTGAATATTATCTACTTCTGTGGAAGCGAAGACTAAATTCCAAAAATCATCAACCCTAAACTGCTAAAAATATATCGTTCCGTAAATTAAAATAATAATTAATTATTAATCAATTTTATGCAGTTGGATATTTTTTGCTTGATATATTATTAAACCATAAGTATAATTTGTAGGTTCGCTAATTCTTCTATCGATTGTGCCGTAATATATTTTTTTTCTCACTAAAATGCAAAACAATTTACGCAAACATTAACCGAACGAAGGTACAATTGTACTTATGTTTTTTGTCAATTTTATATATTTTTTGCTGTTAAAAATTTTCTAGAAATTCCTAGAAAAGTCCGCTACATCCAACCTCGACTTAGGGATCAAAATAAATGTAACTAAATAAATACGTCTTATTCTGATTACTTATATAATGATGATAAGTAGTGATGGTGTTTTTAAATTAAATAACCTTTCCATTTACTAGTAAACTAAAACTAATGTAAGTACTAAATATATAAGATAATGAGACTACGTAGTAAATTACAAATATATGAGAGATCTAGTTTGCATGAACACTTACATTGAAAACCTAAAATTAATACTAAACTAAGCTAAACAGTTTTGAAAATTCAAGTGAATCAATTTGGCAAACTTTTTTCGCAAAGCATGTTCAACTATATAATGTGTGCTAACATGAACACTTGCTCCCCTATTTATGCTACTGATGCCAATGTGATGGCAATGTTCTATGTAGCCCTAACTTACTAATTGTATTAAGTAGGTAACTGTATACATAGACATGTGTATCGTCTAAAGAAAAGCTTTCAATAGGTTGTGACGTTTTCTCATTAATTTTTCGATTTTATTTACATTGGATAGTTAAAGATGAGTTGGATTGGAAGTGAACTCTTAAAGAGACATAAATGCAGCATAAAAGAGTAAGATGAGCTGTAATGAGTTGGCTAATGAGAGCAACAATCCCATAATCGTATAGTTTCTTGTCTGTGTGATGTAACTAGAAATGGCAGGGATGTATTTATGAACAGACTACATACAGCATCTCGGTATTTCATTGCATTCCATTGATGTAATAACAAGAAAACAAACCTAATGTAGGTAGTATAGGTACTCTACCTGTCTTTAGGTATCTATACCTATATGTTTACTTACAAACACTACACAAATCCACTGACTACACTTGCACTGTACATACATAGAACATAGTAGTTTAGTACTCATCTGTAGTATTAGTAAAAGAAAACTATTGTAAATTACACAACAATACAAGCACATAAATATATTTGCTTAGTATCTGCACAAGAACAACCGTGCAGAAAGGCTTTATACATACAATCCACCATACACCTACTACCTACATAACTAAAGCTATAAAGGAGAGGAACATGATCAAAGGTACCAATAAACCTCTGGATAAAAGACAGTGATAGCTCTTAGCTATGCTGCAGCACAGCTAAAAAATTGCTAATAAAAATTACAAATGGAATAACGACCCCATAAATTCCCTATCGTTAGCTTAGCGTGCATTACGCATACACAGTCAAAACACAACACAACACAACAAGCAAAGGCAAGACAACTCATCTTAATATCTTGTGACTGATAGCGAGATAAATAGATAGATATCTATAGGAGCTCCTCATCTTTAACTTGTCTTCATTCTGGCTTTGGCTTATGTATTTAGATTTGGTTAAGGTTTCCATTTGAAAAACAGTTGTCTTGTCGAACATTTTCCTTTCAGCACGACATAACAACTCTGCCACACACAGCTCATTAAAAACACTCCAGGCCAGAACTGGGAGTTCTATTCAATCCCCCAAACTCCATCAAACAGAATCCTCAAATTTTAATTCCTCATCTCACTCATCGGAAATTTTTGCAATGTTTTCTTAATTTCACTCCGTACATTTTGCTTGTGTACAAAAGCTGTACTGGAAGTTGGAACTTTGCCAAATTCCGTATTCACTTGACTTGTGCTTTCTGCATAGTTCCGTGTACTACTAATCAGCGATTAGTTTTTTCTCTTCTTGTTGTAACTCAAATACTAATTAGAATCCTCATTGTCTGCTCCGAACAAGAATTCTTTATAGAACCATTAGTCCTAAAGAAGCCGAGTAAACCACAATGCAGTATTTTACAATGTACATGTACTGTTAAGTTAAATAACAGAAAAGAGGCAAACTCTGAAATACAATAGGATACTACAGTACAACATATATAGCGATAGCGACACTTTAGATCTTCTGTACTGGGGAAACCTATCATTGTTATGTAAGTAATTAGTGACAGGTCATTAAAATAATTTAGTGTCGGAGTAAATGGCAGAGACAGCCACAATGCCTACCTTTAATCAGGCAACTACTAATATAACTACTAATGAATGCACACAGCTTGTTAATATTTTACTATAATAGCCGAAGCTATTATAAATTCCATTTATTACCCAAAATTTTAATATCCAACAATATATCGTCGCTTAAATAATAAGAATATGAAGGTACAACATTTTATATAAGGTGAAATTAGGTAATCTTATTTTTATACCATACATGAGGAGTATGTATCTTTACCTATAGAATACATTTCTATAGAATATACAAAATAGCATAAAAAATTTGCATGGTGAAAAATACAAAAACAGTAATCTGTATCAAACTGTATGTATTTCACTATTTTTCATTGTGTAAAACTGCATTTCGTATTTTCCATAGTATAGAAATCTTGTCTCGTGTTACCCATATTGCCTTCTACGAAAAATTGTTACCTATTGTGATTTAAGCGGATAATTGTTAACGAAACTTCGAAAAACTATTTTGCACACCTACATAATAGCACATATCAAATGATTTCACCTTCGCTAATTGGCAAATCTTTTTATTTATAGCTTCTTTCCTTAAATGCTTATAATCGTATAATGGTTAGTAATAAAATTAAAATTGTACCTCTATCTAAGTATGTGATACTTATCTAGAAAGTGTCAGTCTAAAAAAATCTAAAAGTAACAATGAACTCAGGCATTAAAAACTTTAGCATGTAAGCATAAAGTATAATTTAGGAAGACAGGTGAACGATAGTTTATTAGGATAAATACTAATAGAAGCAACCGAAAGCGAATTTTTCAAATTACACAGTTGCTCAATAAAGAATGAATGTTCGGAAATGTGACTTAAAGGAATAATTTCTCCGTGCACACAGATATCTCGTGGAATGGACGATTAGCAAAGTTTTTACGGGGTCAGTGCCTTATTCTCATCTTTACCTTAGCTTCTCTACCTATAATACCCGTGACACCATATAGAAACGATAGATACACGAATCTCTGCGTTAAGTAGTAAACTAAATGAGATTGCACGCAACCCAACGCAAACCGAGTCTAGCCAAAGCCAAGCACTGGATTGGATTTATTACGAACTCGTTCCAACAGATCTAAACTCTCATTGCAATTTTCATGGAGTTTAAAAGGCAATATATTGAATTGGAATGGAATGCGTCCCATTCTCATTGCACTTACCTATATTATACATACTAGGTACTTGATATCTGTGTACATACAAATAATAGTAATATAATACTTACTACTAAATACTACCTGATACTTAGTTCAAATCTCCCAATCCAACTTGATACGTTAACGTTAGGTTCTTCATTCTTACGAACAATAACTAAAATCCACGAATTCTTAAGGCAGAAATCAAATGAAATTGGAATCCATTCTTTCATTCAATACAAATTCATAATTTGCAATGCAAATGCTTTGCTAAGCTCATTGTACATACTTACGTATTTAATAGGAATGCAATGCAATCGCAATCTTGGGGTCAAATCTGGTTCGCACGTAATCAGCCAAGTCTTACAACGAAGTACCAGACCAGACCAAGCTAGACTCCTATGCAACAGCAAAATGTCAACGTCACTCCAGTCCAGAACAAATGACAAGTCCGCTCTCAAACTTGAAATTACATACATACTACATACTTATGATCTTTTGAATTGTTGTTCGTACAAGTCATTACAGAATGTTTACATAATATAGGATTACCTTGTCCCTTCTCATATGAATGATCACTTTCTTTAAGATAAGGATTTAAGGATAAGCATAGTAACTTTCGCAGTGGTTCTAAATTCTTATCATAAGGATAAGGTATGAAAAATGTTTCTCGCTTTCATTATCAAAATTTTTGTGGCTAATGACAAGCGTTCTTTTATGATGTCCGTTTATTGTGCTTAATTAAATTCTAATGGTATTTCCGTTATGTTGGAAGTTGGAATGTCCAGCAGTATATACGAATGTACATAGAACAGACGCGCACCTCCCCAAGAATGTCGAATAGGGAATTTCTTAAGTAAATAAATTCAACACACACAAATGTGCGGACATCACACAAATCAGTTCGTTCAGCTCAGCAACTCAGTTTTGCATCAAGCGAAGAAAATCATAATTTTAGTGTTTTGCCGATGATTTACAAACACCTTATGAAATATTTACGCAGGTACTTATAAACAGAAGAATTCATGGATGCAAAGATATACTAGCAATGTGATACAAGTGTAGATTCAACTTGAAACAAGTTGATCGTCTAAAATGTATACAAACGCAAAAAAGAGCCTTTACGCATCGTAACTTTGGTGGTACATATTATCCAACGTAGTTTTTGCATCTACTTAAATACATATCACATCAGTATGTCAGCATTTGAACTCTTGTTTGGCTGATTTACCTTCGCATAGGATTTTCAGCCTTCCAGTTGAAGTCCAGTCTTTGCTTTTGTAATTTGATATGCACGAGTCTGAGTCTGACTGCAAAACTTCTATAATTTAAAAGAGAATGTGTCTTTAACTGAGTTTGGATTGAAATTTGAAATTTGAAATTGAACTAACTCTTCTACGAAGGCACTAAGATTTTATGGTCAAAGTCAAAGATACAAACAAGTAGGTATATAGTTACGAGGAGCGATTTAATATTTATGCACGCGGATATGACTGATTGTGAGTTTTAGCTCCAAAAGACAGAAAGTTATTGCACATCTAGCGTGTACTCTTATGTTCAGTGAACTTACATAGTTAACGAAAGGAAAAATTGCCAGGCCAGGCCACTTGTTAAGTGAGCCTCGTCGTAAACTAAATAATTTTGGTATACATTTCAGTTTAATGTTTTCTAGAAGGAGGATCAAGGAACTAACAAACCAACTTTATACTCGGAGAACCTCAGTTTATTTTCCTATTAAACTCTGCACAACACAGGGGAAACAACATGATACATAAAATATGCTGGACTGGACTACAATATGTGATTGTATGTCAGTTGCACATTATTAGCTTATATGTTGCACCCTCTTGTACTTATGTACTTATGTATGTAGTTTGCATTTAAATACTTTAAATGTTAAATGTGATTATGACAGTTCGCAGAGACTAGACAAGAGTTTGAGTAGCTGCTCTACGATCCACAATTTCCATTCACACTGTAATAAATGTAAAGGCTGCACAATGTAAATGTTTAACAAATTGCCTCTGAATTCTTGCTACTGTCTTGTCTTTCTCCACAATGCCCACTCGTTAAGGAACCGATTCATTGCACCCGCACCCTGCTGTAATGCAAAGCAGTGCCCATTGCCCATCTAAACCCATTACCAATGCAGCACCTTATGTATTACTATACCAATCGTTATTCATGCAGTAAAACCAGGTAATTGCTGCTCACTTGTTAGTGTTGAACAAGCCAAGCCAAGCCAAACCACAACTCTGAACACGTCAATATGAATAAATTCTTACAATTACTGATACTAATAAGCTGTCCATACATTACAATACTTCTTTTGCTTCCTAGTGTCTCTGTAGAAGCACAAGTATTCTATCCATTCTAGTATGTACAAAGCTACCCTTATAAATGTATGATTCATAATAACATAATCTACTATTTCATGCACGTAATCATCTTCATCATTCACCAATACATCCTTTCTTATTTAGTTTTGTTATGCAAACATTCCTGTTCAATATGTTTACATTCAACAAAATAAAAAGTTTGTAAATATTACTATGTATTACTATCCAAGTATTGTATGTAAGCAGTTTAGAACATGTTACAACTAAAAGAATGCACGTACCGGCCATTATAATTTCCCAATAAAATTGGCAACTTAATAATTGTCCCTAATATTTTCAAAATAATTATTACCAATAAATCTTCAAAGCGCTTAGCGCTTCCTAAAAACTATTTCTGAGTATTTTTTATTATGCTAACAAGTTTTAGTAGATCTGATGTTGGAATGGGATGTTTGTTCACTCAAAAACTACAAAAGGCGCATTATTTTGATGAATTTTGCCAATCGTCAAAAAATACTCTTCAGAAATTGTATCAAATATAATGTAATAAAGTGTGAGTAGAAAGTAAGAAGCTAAAGTTTGTAATTTAGTTAGCGATACATTTTCCAGATGATCGAACTAAATAATATTTAAAATACAATTGCACATTCTCAACAAAATATAGAATCAAAATACATAGATCACTTCGGGTGAATAATCGTACAAATATAATCGAGCACTTATAAGCTATAAGAAGTGCACTTAACAGGAAATGTGCCTGAAGCTCCAATTCATTTTTGAATTCACAAATGAGAGACGCAAGGATGTAGCCTGTGACCCTAGTCTGTCACTTGTGAGGCACTAAGTCATCTGCAGGGGTCCATGAAATGGCCACCGTGTAATTCGACTAATAACTCAAGCACTAGGCAAGTAGGCATTTAAATATGTAGGTATTCATTCTACAAGAGTATGCTTCCCTACTACTATCATTACTTATACAGACAAAGTTAAATAGAATATTTCACAACTAGATTACTTACACACTCAGCCAGAGTAATTAATTATGCATTATAATTGGAACTTTCTTGCTCTGTACTCTGTACACTGTACGAGTGGAATGGTATGCAGATATTTACAAATTCCTTTTTACAGTGCGTGAAAACACACTTAGCACTTTAGTATTTCCCGACTATTAAATTACTGCACTGGCGTGGCATGAAATCTCTTTGGCACGCTGACGCTACTATTAAAAAAGCTGAAGTACATACACAATGCACACATTCAGGCAGCACTAAAGACTCCTAATGCTAAAACACTGAAAAATTCATTAGTAATTCATCAAAGGATTAGAGTATACATAGGAGTATGCGAGAGAACAATAAGGAAACACTCACTAATCTTCAACACACGGAAATTAAATCCCGAATTCATTTAGAAAGAATTTCATCAAGCAAAAGCAACTGCAAAGACTTTTAGCGCTTTGTATCATACTTATGTAAGACTAATGGCTCATTCTATTACATATAAGGCTACGAGAATGTGTGACAGTGAGACAATGTGCATACAATGTCAACTATATCTATTGAAGTCATTATAAATAAATAGTATATAGGTATTTGCATTTGCACAGCAGATCTTGCGAGAATTGAGAATGATGGTAGGGTGAAGAGTCAAGTGAAACCCTTCTTTGTCCTTAGAATGCCTAATTTATAAAGATCTTGCATCTGTCACGAATAAAACTAAATGATCTATTTATGCAAATGAGTGCACCATGCAAGGTAACGAGAGTCTAGTTTAGTAGTTCTGCTAGCTTTAGTAGTCTTGTACGTCTGCTCTTACGTTGTACGTACTTATAAGTCCGTTTCACTCACACTCACTCAACCCTTTAACTAACGTTTCAATATATTTCTGCCAATGCATACAAAATAAACTTAAAAGAGCTGTGTACACTACATAGGTAATACTTATCTATCTATCTCACTTATTGTACTCTAATCTAAAGACAGAAGAAACTTGATACCATTTAGGACTTACACACAAATGTACATGCAAATACAAAATACAAAATACAAATACAGGTTGGATTTGAATTTGAATTTGAATTCCCTTTACATTACTCACACCCATTTATTAGTCAGATTAGACTCTGAATGAATACACGTTCCGAGAACATCTCAAGAACATTATCATTACTAATCTGAGTAATCTGTATTAGTTCAGCACGCAATAAGCAAATAGTAAATACCATTTTGTGCATAAAAAGATTTTATGCATTTATATTACATATTACCCTTAAAGTGCGTACACATAAATAATTTCATGTTTTATTATAGCATAACAGCCAATTTGATGATGTCTGGAAATTATGTACACATTTTGAATAGTAAATAGCAAATACCTGAGTGTACCTACAACCTACAACCTACACAACATTCAGATCAAGTCAGAAGCTAATTATAATAATAGAACGTATAATTTCCTATGGTACATTTTTAACGATAAGTGGATTGGATTGGACTTGACTTGACTATTAGTATAATACATACAACAAGCACGTTATTTGGTTATTATCTACATCACCATATTAAGAGACAGCCTCATTTATTTCTTCACCTAAACATAATGTGCTCCACACTCTCACTCTCACTCACTCAAAACAAAATTTCTTTCGTTATCTTATACATATTAGTACTACATTTAGAACTGTGTTGGTAGTCTAGTTGTGTGTATTAATACAAGCTTACATGTCTTGTGTGTAGGATAACGAACGACAACTATTATTAAATAGAAAGATAACATGTTATGTACATTTACATTGTATGGGTACACTTTTACATTCAAATTAGGTATATCTTGGTATGCTTAGTATGTATGGCAGTTATCTTTAGGAAATTAATAGGTTATGTTAGAGACGACGAAGGATAATAAACAAACACCTTGTCACTACGAATTAAATGGGCGACCTTATCATGAAAAATAAGTCTTAGCTCCTGTACAACAAATATGTAGATGTATTTAAAGAGACCCACTGTGTTTGTAGGTAAATATAATATAAGTACTACATAATATATGTATGTGGGCCGATAAGTTACAGAGATAAGGATAAGGATACGTAAGGCAGTGCAGTGTAGTTACTATTGTTCAAAAGTAATACATTGATGTAGCTAAACTGAGTCTAGTAGTTTGCGCAAATAGTAAATAGTAAATAGAAATGTGGTTGTTGTAATTGTGGTGTGGTCGTGTGTGCTCATGTACAGATATGTGTAGCTTGTAGACTTAAATATAGCTTAGTTGACGTAAGCAACTTGATACATGACAAGACAACTGATAAAATAGTTTGCAGGTGTCCAAAATCCAACAAATTGTCATTAGCAGTGGGAAGCACGTTTTTCTTTATTGTAGTCTTACTCGTAAATTAAATAAATATACCCCATTTACATAAGACTCCCTTATAAGATTCGATTTCCTTTAGCAAACATTTTATTCGTGTACTGTACACGTAATAATTCATTCCCTTCATAAGTTATTGCTATTTTGATGATTAGGAGTAATTATGCTGGTACTTTAGCCATTTTAAAGCACACTGAAAGTCAAATCCCTGTTTGAGGCCAGGCAGGATAATTTCAAATATATGCGGAAGAGGAACAATAAGGGATGGGATGTACATACAATAGCATGTAATTGCTGTTTCGGATGGTAGTTATGTACTTATGTACTACATAGTGGTATGTATTAGAAATACAAACTTGCAATTTATCTAGCTAACCTATATATTTTAATTGTTGAAACATAAATTCTCATTCTGAAGCAAATCTACTCACCAACCTAACTAAACTACTACATTAAATACAAAGTGAAGTAGATAGTATTATATAATGGTAGAAGTAGTTCGGGTTGGCTGTCGTGTGGAAATGGGCATTTAAAATGTAATATGGGAGTTTAGCACGGAACGAAGCTTGAGGATAAGCGCTGCTTTGAATACAGAGCAGTCTGAGAGGATAAGAACAAGATATATTAACCTATCAACAGATGATCATCGACCACCTAATTTCTTTTGAGCAAATTACTTGTAATAAGTCCGACTATTAGCTCTAGTTCCTTTGGATAGGACAAGACAGACAGGGCAAGGCACAGCCCAGCAAGACTTTTCAAATGAGATCGTAAACCTTCTATCACTCAGACTCCGTTTACTTATACATACATACCTACATGAGCAAGCTTTCCTCTCTTTTGATTTCTTGTTCTATTTTACATAATAATACCCAAGTATTAAGCAAGAGTATGTATTAGAAATTATTATTTCTGAATGAGAATATATTCTACTAATACTAAATACATACTTACCTAGGTAAGCATACAAGTAAAACAATTCAAGGCATGTATGTAAATATATTCGGATGTAAATTGTAAATACATTACTTTTATAATATTTACACTTGTAGCGTGTTTGTGTAGACAGTAGACATAGGTATTAAAATGTATAACGTTCGTACAGGCCCAGACTAATATATATTATTAATTCTGGCATATATGTATAGAGAATCTTTATAGCTAAATGTAATGTTACATAATAAATGCAGAAAACAAGCAACTTAGTCTACAGGTAGCGTCTAGAATGATTCTAAACATTCTTAATACTACAGCTACCTATGTACCTTAAAGTCTTGAATAAGGACCGGGTCTTAAATATTGTAAGGGCCTGTATTGAATATAGGGGGGTCAAATAGCGATATCTGTATCACATCATGGTATTTAAATATGCAGTTAACTTTTAACTAATAAATTAGCACTTCGATTATGAAGATCGCTAATTTTTGCCGAATCAAAATACTTATACAATTTTTTCTAAATTATGTAAAAATGGCAAAAAACTTTTCTTTTCTTTTCTTTTTAAAATCCCATTAGAAATTACACCATGCAAAGCAAAATGGGGATATTTAAATACCGTTATGCTATGTATCTATGGAATATCTGTAAAAAAGAAATCTTGCCCTAAAATTAGTAAGGGCTAGTCTTATATAAGGGCCGTGCCTGGCCTCAAATTTTGCAAATAAGAGCCCTTGCAACTAATCAAGATTCTACGGTATGTACGTACACTTTAGGTATTTTATTATTATTATAAGTCAACTCACTCGACTTGCGTTAACCGAGGCCAAAACCAAAGAGTCCACTCGTCTCGTAATTTCTATATAGGATATAGACTACTCTCTTTAACTTAATTTCGAATGTATAAAGTAATTCGTTGGCCGGGTTGCTTTAATTGGCTGCCCAAACCAGATCATCAGTCTTTCCTTTATTGTCCAAGAGAGCATTTAAGAGTAACCTTTTGATTTTTTTACTGACTTTACTACTTTACACTGGCATGATATCAATGTAGCTACACTAGAATACATACACTTCAATCAAACATGCTGTTCTAACGTCTAGCTCTACGATATCTTCACACTATACTTGCTACACACATCACTCATTCATTTAACTATTGTCCGATACTAGATTCAAAATTTTTATGTTTAGAAGTAGATTCCTGCTGCTGTGCGTATCACTTCTTATAAAAAACGACCTCTAAACATTTGCAAACTAAAACTGAACCATGCCTTGCAAAATATTTAACATTGAAATTAATTCGATTAATTTACAGAGTGTCTGTTAGTCGAAATCAAATCGAATCAATTCCACCTCAACATTCACGCAGAGCGTACATTGTTTCTGCAAATCTAAACCTAATGAAAGTAAATGATTAAAATCACGTAGGTACATATCTTTTACATTTACAGTACAATTACTTGTATTCCTATCCACAATTTGCAATGTTACCTACGTTGTATGCAAAAAGAATGCCCAGGACAATTATTCTTTAGCTCGTCGTGTATTCATATATGCATGCACAATAAAAGTGAATTCTAAACTCAATTAACTCACCTCAACACACAACATCCCGATATTTTTACTTACGTACTTCTCCTAACAATAAAATTACTGAACTAATCTGCCTACACAATTTTGCTAACTATATTTAAACAACCTGAAGCTAAATACATA
>JAQFYC010001764.1:0-30849 GCA_034694165.1 Tomocerus mixtus | reverse complement strand
CACCGATACGAAGATGATGATTACGGAAACAATGGCAGAAAAATTGAGCCACCTAAATGTGGACATATGGAAAATAAATAATTTCGCCTTTCAGGAAAAATTCTTACAAACAGGCAAAAGAAGTGACATTTATGGAAATACTAGTCAAAAGTCCCTTTATATTTTTATTTGTTATTTAACATTTTTCATTGGAAAAGTGAAATAAATCTTTTTAATTTCATTCTTTTTTCGAAGAATAGGTTCGAGAAATTTTCTCATATTTACACATTTATTTTAGGACGAAAATTTCCCATGCCCCTAGTCTGACAAAGAGCCATTAATATATTTATTTAATTTTGGATCTGGAATATTTTATTATCTTTGCCTGATTTGAATGCCCTCTATCTCAATATCGATTATTTAGAAAATGTGTAAAATAAAGAACTGAAATAACACTAACAATTTTTTTAAATTAATACATTTACCCACTAAAATATTCCTTGTGTCAAATCGACTGACAGAAAAATACATTTTCTTGGAATATGGCATATTATATGTCGTGTAATTAAATATAAAGCAAGTAATAATAGTTATTAAACCTGAATCGAAGGCGACTGCTATTTTCTCCAATAATTCCTGTGAATGGTAATGAGCAACACAGTTTCCCTATAATAAGAATAGGTCTTAAACACTGAAAAAGATCATCTTTTGCTTTGTGCTTTTCTAGTTTCTGATTACAAACTTCAAAATTTTGTAATTTTTCTTTATTCTGTAGCATTTTCTTTTGCATTAATTTGATGCTTACAATTAGTCTAGTATTCCAGAATAAGGAAACAATTCCTTATGCACCTGATTTCTGAATATTTAATTGCAAAAAGAGAGTCTGGAGAACGCCCTGCAAATAAAATAATTACTAACCAAATGAAAAATCGGCATTAGAAAAAATATAAAAATTAATTTAGCTAAATGCTTCAGCTTCAGCAATGCATTTATTATAGTCAATTTATTAACTTGACAATTACCAAGAATTGTAAGGCTACCTACTTATATCAATTTAAATGCCGTCTTTATTATTCCCCAACCTTAATGGATATTATATTGAACTTACCTAATATTAATATATGCAACTTCAATTATTGAAGTGTTTAGCGTTAAGCATTCAGCTAAATAAATAACATTATTTGTGTTGGTGAAATTATTTAGATAGCATGCATAGGTAATATAGAATACTAGTTTTTATTTCGTATGCCTATTCTATATGAACTACATTTATTGCTGCATACTATACAGTTTGTGTGCTATTACATTTTTCCATTTATTGCGAATAATTTTACGATTGATTTTTATTTGACAACATTGTCATTCATGTAGTTTTCTTTGTTGCAAGCAAAAATATCATACAATTTCTAAAGATATTTTGCAAGTTTTGCACTAAGCTTACGCTGTGTTCTGTGCTGACTGCTGAGAGTACGATTCTAAGGAGGTTTGCCCACTGAATTCAAACAGGTTCTTTCCATCGGTCAATTTTTTACAAGGCAGTTAAATTGGATAGCTAAATAAATAAATTGAAATGTCAAGACAGGCTGCTCGAATTGCTGACCCTAAAAAAGTGGTAAGAAAATAATTTATAATAAAAATATGAAAGCGTAACATATTGTCCATTGTAATTAAAATATAATTATTTTTGTAGAATTCTGAATTATTTACTCTTACCTATGGAGCTTTAGTCAATCAGTTAGTAAAGGACTATGAGAATATTGAAGATGTCAACAAGAATCTGGACCGAATGGGCTACAATATTGGTATTAGGATAATTGAAGATTTTCTAGCTAGGACCAGCTATCCACGTTGTACAGATTTAAGGGATGCTGCTGAAAAAATCCAGGTGTTTATTTATTTACTAAAATATATGTAACCTATACTGAAATAACTTGTATGCCTGACAAACACAATAATACAATTGACCCTAAAGCCTGAGGCTATATATAGACATATAGACCATAGATAGACCAAGGTCCTTACGAAAGTAATCAAAATTACATTGGTCCATACTAAATAATACACTCGTTAATGGCATAGAAATGAAAGGATTTCGGCTGTACATACATCGAAAACTACTAAATTTAATAAGTTGCTAATTGTTATTTTTCAGGCCGCACTAAAAATGTACTTGAATGTCTCTCCTTCAATTAGTAATTGGACAAATGACGAATTTTCATTGACATTTGATACATGTCCGTTTGCGGGTAATAATTTGCCAGTTTATTTTGCCTTTGATTAATTTATATTATTCCGCGTGCACTCGTTTGATATTTAAATGCATTTGTGTTTGTAGAGTTCACAGAGTTGCCTGATAATTGTCTCAACCTGAAATACTGTAACATTCTCCCTGGAGGTAATTTTCTGAAAACAATGTTTTATTATAATGACGTGACAAAAAATTACTCCGTTTATTCTCATTTCAATAATTTTTTTCAAATTATAGTAATTCGTGGTGCCTGTGAAATGGTCCAAATGGACGTTCAGACTTGGATTCAGCAAGACACTCTTAAAGGTGACAATAATACAGAAATAAAAGTTCGCTTTCTGAGAAAATTGGAAGATGCCATGCCAGCAGGCGAATAACTATAACTATAATATGATTCTGCTATGCTATGAATGCAAGGTCACATTTTCTGTAAAATTAAAAGCATACAAAAATTCTTCAGTTAACTAACTGCATAACTCTGTTTACGGCAACTATGCCACTGCTTCTAGGAATGAAAGTTTAACACTTAGTTTTAACCAACTTAAATTTTTGTTGAATAAGTACAGTTTCCGAACACAAGACTTGTTTTTGATGTAATCAGTTACAAGGAGCCTAAGACAGTAGATTATGTGCGTATAATCAAAATGCATGTCAATCAATCCTACAACATTCCTTAACTTAATTCAAGTTGAAATAAAAGTATTGTTATTTACTATGCAAAATGTACAATTTAAATCTTTTTAGAGTAATATTTTCATTGCACATATGAATATCGATGCTAAGTACCAATTCATCACAATGAACGGAAATTCCATATACCTACCCAAGGTACGCCTAAAATCATTCTTCCATCCAACTCTTTCCTTATTATAAATTACCTGTTGCCCTAATTTTGAGATAAATAGCCTTTCATTTAAATGGTGTAGCTTCTTAATGGTAATTGTACACATTATCGAACGAATGACTACTTACATTTGCTAAAGGTGCACTACATATTATGCATTTACTTATGTACTGTAATATTTGTATGGCATATACCACGTCACCATTTCTGCCTACGTTATAGATAGGATGTCGACAGTTCTACTAAATAACGGATAACGACCTTTTACAACTTACAACTTAAAAATTGGCGGAGCAGTCTGTTTACACTTTGTTTAGGTATTTATTTTTTAGTTAGGAATAAAATTTTATTCATATTAAGTCATATAGATGTTTATAATTAAGTCATAAATAAAATTGTGATTATGATTTAAAGGGCGTCCTCCCTTTTGAATACAATAACAGATGAGTCTGTCTGTGTTGCCGCGTCCGCCACACTGAAACTGTTCAAACAAATTTAAATTACAACTTCAAATAAAATAATGACCTAAAAGTAGTCCCCATTTACCAAGCAAGCGTAGATTCCATTTGCTTGTTATTGTCTACCAAAAGATGCTCTGAGCATTTTAGTAGAGTGTTAGTCCTTTTAAATTATATTTTGTTATTGAAATCTGAAATCCTAGTGTAGTAACGTAAAAGCATGTTACCCTACCTGTTAAGACGTCCACATGAAGGACAATGAGATGAATTAGAATCGGAATCATCACTATTGTTGTTGAAGACATCGGAGGATGAAGAAGAGTTCCGGTTGCGTAATGGCGATTTGAGCATTGACACTCCCATTGTTGGCGAATCTTTTGTCTTCTTCTTGGTAATTTGTGCGTTGGTATTTGGCGTTGATGTTGTCGTAGTCGTCGTCGGCTTGTCCAGGTCCATTTCGAAGGAGTAAGTAAGACTCTCGGGTTGCTGCGGCGGCGTCGATTGCTTGTTTTTGTAGTCCTGTAATTTCATGGTCATATTAATTTTAAGGTGTGCGGAAAAGAGACAATTTCGCAAAATTGCAGAAGGAAAACTTGTAAATGTCATATTCAAATCCGCAATAATCTAGTTAAATATATTTCCAGATTTTCGAATAATCCAATATAAAGTTCCAAGAAGCATAAGCATAATCATAAACATTGTGTTGACATATTTGCACGAAATGACCACTGTGGTACACCTAAATGTATCATTATATTAAAAAATATTCACGTGATGGCTTTGTTATACCTGAAGAGTCCTTTTCATTGATCTAATTGTTATGCTGGAAATGTTTGAATTGGAAGGAGAATGTCTCTTTGAGTTTTCGTCCAATTTTGATGTGCTTTGGGAGCGTGATTGAAGCCACTCATTTTTTACCCTGCTGCTGTTGCTTCTAGCTACTTCAGGCTTCTTTGGCGGTACTGAACTCCGGCGTGGATTCTGCCTTACTTCAGGCTGCGGCGTCTGTGGTCCTCGTATTTCCGTTCGTCGGGGAGCTGAAACAATTATAATTCCTGTATGCTAAGATTTCAATACTCGTAAGAATATGTTTTCACTGCGCTGATGAATTATTGCACAAATTACAATTGCCAAGAGAAATAGATCTTTTGTAGACATGTTGCAGCGGCTTCTCTCCTGTTATCTTTCCGCACGTCAAAAGACTCAGCCAAATCTCAAGCTCTCGCTGACTTTCGGCAGCAAAGTACGTCACAGATTTTTCTGCAAGCCAAAATTTAATGGTTTAGGTTCTATTTTTCTACATAATAAATCCTATAGTTACAAAAGCAAGTAAAAATAATTAATATTACCATTAAAGTTTTCAATTTTGAAAGCAAATGGCCTGGAATGAACTTCTGAGGCAAGGGTAACGATATTTCCAGACTTTTCGCCGAACTGGAATTCCGTATTTTCCTGTCCAATTACGAGAGTTTTTTCTTGGACCTTGGCCTTGAATCTAGTCCATCTAGGTCCGAACTTCCATTGTGGTTGACGAAGATGAAGAAATCCTGTGTGGATGGTAACTGGCATTTTCTTGATAACGTCTACTGGAGGTGGGTTTGGGGGTGGGGGTGTAGGCTCTTTTACTTCTTTTACAACTTCCTCTTCTTTGAACACGGCTATCTCTTCTTGTGTGTAAATCTCTAAATTGTCGGTAACTGGAAGCGTGACTCGATTTCCTGGCGTCGTCATTACTTCAAATTTATCTTGCTTTTTTAAGATTTTCTCAGGGGCGCTTTTGCACTTATCCAACGGAGGTCTTTGTCGTCTCTCTCCGTCTTCTTCCTGTTCAAGTAAACATATTCTTTTTATTAGCACAAATTATTACATGTAGTACACGAAGTACATTTATTGTGATCCAAGTGATATGTAGTTTGTTTTGCTGGCTCGTAGAACATATAAGTTTTACATGTGACGTTTTTGAAAGCATGTAAAAGTAAAGAGAAGTATACAAAGGTGATTGAGTGTGAAATGTAAAATAATTAATTCAAACAAAATCTAAACTGCACAACTACATTTTAATATAATTTATCGAAACCTTGAAGAGCAATTAGCAATTGTGAAGTCATATGAAGATTTCCAAATCTATGAAACCTTATCTTCACCGTAACAAAACTATACTACTTACTGTATGCATTTAATTTTAACTTTAGTTTCAATTTACTATTATTGGTGGTGTAAACATAATTGGACGAGTCAACGCGTCATTCATTGCAAATTAAGTGGGGTTTGCTAAATACTAGAACCAAAATTGTTACCCTCAAATAATTTTTGACTTAATTTACCATACATAAGTCTATTTATATTGATTTTATATCTAAGACGGTAACGTTAAGAAAACAATTATTGAATACAGTAGCTAAATAAAAAGTAAAACATACAAAAAACGTGACAGGTGGTCTTGAATCTATTGGAGAAGCTCCTGAAACGGTTGCTCTTCGTTTAATTAGATTTCTTGGCTTTGGATATAGTTTCCAGAAACGAGTCTCTGCATTTTTAAGTTTATCTACATCCTTCACTATCTGGATATCTGTTTGCGTCTCTTCGAGTTCTGACTCGTTCAGAGGACTGTGCTCATGAATAGGTGAAATCATTTTCTTCCTGTTTGGGATCTTCGGTCTTAAATACATATGGCCAAGCATATTTGAAGCGTGGCGAGGTCTTCGCTTGATTGTCAAAATCACTTCGTTAGAGTTTTCGTGCAGCAAGTTTATCAAATTTTGCTGCGGCCAACCCAACTAAAACATATAAGCACTTATTTAAAGCAAGTATGATTGATATACTTTCAAAATATAATAGTAATGAATTTACTTACGACAGTCTGATAATTAATTTGCAATATTTCATCCCCACGCTCAGCTAAATGGCCGGATTGTCCAGCTGGACTCGACAGTTTTACACCAGTGACTTGATGAAGTCCAAAATAACTGCTTTGAAACTCCAAACCCTGTTGATAGTAATTATATTATTGCAAACTCAAACTGAAAATTACTACAAAATAATGTAATGTTTATACATACTGACAAATTGAAAATAGAAAATAGTGGTGTTATGCATTATCCCTATATAGGAAAATACAAAGTACGTATATATAATTAGCTTACCAAGTCTTGCTCGTGTCTTTTTCTAAGCGTGATAACCTGGAATCAAAGTAAAACAAAAATCTTCTATTAATACATGTATTTGGAAGAAATAGTAGGGTGATCATTTCATACTACAGATGTATACATGTACTCAGACCCTGATGTAACTATAAGATTATAAGATAAGGAATTATCCATAAAATAATTCCGAGGTTTAGTGGCGGGGTATCGAAAATCGAACTTTACATGCATAACATATAAGCAAAAGGTCGAATTATGTGACGTAAGTAGAGAGGGACAGAAGACCGCTCCAAATGGGTCGAAAATGGGGGAAGTGTTAGATAGATAATCTTTAAATTAATATAACAAGTAAATATTTTACGTCGACGGCGGCGGGTTGAATGACGAGACTATCTTTGGAGTGAATGATGTATTCGCATAATTCTATAATTTTAGTGCAGAGATATTGAACTTCTTCGATTGCGTTGTCGGCAAAAGAGTCCCGTTGGCTTAACATGGCCAATTCAAAACAGTGCTTGGCTAACTTCTTCGTAATATCGTCATATTCGATTCTTCCGACAAATGGGTAGCGTGTCAACCAACGAATGACGATTTTCGCCGAGTCCAGCAAATAGCTCGCTGTTGACAGCGACTCTGTAGGAATGTAATTCTTCTTTGTCTTTGTGATTGTCCTCGTCAGCTCGGATCTGTAATTCTTACAACGTACTGCTAAATTACTGGATAGAGACTGAAGCGTCATCCGGTCACTTTCCAGTTCCTAGAAAATTCATAATAATGAATTTAAATAGCTTATAGAGATATTTCTTACTTCCGTTAATTATTAAATGGTCTGGGTCTGTTTAAGAATTACAGTTTAATAAATACACTTTGACTTAAGCTACATATTACATAACATTAAGAGATCTATAAAATTTTAGAAACTAACACTTCTGAGCAGTTGAATAGCGTCGTGCAACAGTAATTGGTCGCCTATTTTGTGGACGCCGTATCTCGCCAAATCACCTACATTAAAGAAAGAAATTTATTCGACTAACTTGATCAAAATTTGGAAAATAAAAGTCATTTTAACCATAAATTAAATACATACCTGCCATGAGGTTTAGCATCTTTTTTCCAGTCACGTTGTAGAACAGCAAATCTTTTGCGTACGGAGACAGGTTGGTGTCTAAGCCTAAGCAAAGCACAAAGAATAAAGTATTATGTTAACAATCAAAATAATTAGCATTCAAAATATTTTAGTGAATAACATTTCTATTCATACGTAATATAAAAAATTTACAAAGAGAAAACATAACAGCATTACAAATAATTGTTTATTAGTTTTCATTCCTATATTATACCTGCAACCCATTCCGCGACTTGTTCAGGAGCCCAGTTTTCTACGTTTATGATTGACATGGTTATTGATTTATTGACATTATCCGCGAAAAGTTTGGCACTTATGTCAATGTGGAATAAGGTCTGAGATGACTTTGAATTAAAATGTTTAATCTTACTCTACATACTTAAGAAATAAATACTGACAACTGAAATTACAACGAACCCTGTTATGTGTTACCAGCGCTGAGAACTGATGCTAATCCATTAAAATTAAAAATTGGCCTTTACTTTTGTCTTTCTTTTGTGCTAAACTAAGTGCTAAGCTAACTGCCAAAGACAACCTAACGGTTATTGTCTTTTATGATCGATTAAAAGAAATATAATATGAAGTAGTGAACAATCAAGGTCGTAGTCTTTCTCCATTCTCAGACCTTTCGGTTCGGTTGCTACTATTTTACATTCTCCTCAGTCTTCTGGAACTAATCACAAGTATTACAATATTATGCTACAACCTGGGAAACTAATTAAAACCATGATTATCCACAATTTTAGTGGAAACAGCTATTTTTCAGTAACAGAATTAGTGCGTATATTGATTGTTTTTGTTGTTGGCGTTTCCAGCAACAGGATTTCGTAAAGTACGCCAATGACTTCCCGTCCAGGTGAAGTCAGGATATCACAATGCCCACGAAACAGTAATACTACCATTATGCAATGCACTTTGTGCAATAATAATATTATGTTACTCATCCAAGATTTGCTGATCTGTCGGATTCTTCTGTGAAGAATTTTACCGGGCCGGTGTGTGTGTGTGTATCATACCAATTAAATGCCTAATAATAATGGCATAGTCATAAAGCCATAATTACTTAAAAACAAAAATATTGTGTCCTCACTGTTCTAGTTTCATGTATAGCAAATGTTAGGTTGCCAATGAAAGATAAACACTACCTTGACCTTAAATGAACAGATTTGACTTTCCAGAGAACAGTAATGATAGTATGATGTCTGTGACGGTAATAAAGAGCTAGGAGCTATTTGCTGCTAAATAGAGCAATTTCATTTGGAGATTAAATGTAAGTCCATGATTAATTTAAAGTCTCGCAAATAGATTAATATGAATTCAATAAAATTCTGGAATTATTGAAAGAGCATAATGTGTATGCATAATTTATGTATGTTGTAAGTACACATTTCTTTATTTACGTCGTCGTTAATACTAAAGACAAACCCAGGACAAAACTATTATAGTTAAGCTAAACCTATGAAAACTTGTTGCGTAGAGCCTTTCAAAGATTCGCAAGTTTAAATAGTATGTATAAACATGTACCTAGCTAGTATTTTACACATTTATCGACTTGACACAGTATTAAATCTCAATAGTTGAGTTTAAGCTAGAAATGGTGCATGTAGTATAAGTATATAAATATGTAGCAATAAGTACAGAAGCTTATTACATATAATTGGGCTTCCTGTTAAACAAATTCCTTGTCAATTGTTTGTAAACGATTAATTTATTTTTGCTACAGATTTTCCATTTTATTACAGTCTACACTTAAGAATTAGCAATTACCTTTCTTTGCATACACATAAGTGAGTTCTTTAGGTTGTACGCTAATTAAGTTTTAATTATTTCAGCGCATACTGACTAGACGATAACAATTTGACAAATATTTCACTGTTTAAATTACCATACTATGCGTTATAAATTTTTGCCAAAGGTAGGGGTATTTGTAGATATATTATGATAATGCTTTCATTCCCTTTTTAAGTAGGGTACACAATTTTTCATATGACCAAAGGAAATACCCTTTCAATTTTTATCAGTTTTAATTTTAAAAAGAATGTTGTTGCGTTTTACAGATTGCACACATTATTTGATCAATCACAATTTACAAGTAACCCAAGTGGAATAATATTAGTGATTTTGAATGTATCTTGTAAGTTCAACGGGATAAGAGCAGCCACTTGAGTGTTCTCAAGATACCTTGAGAACATATTTAAAGCTCATCCTTATTAGCAATATCCACTATGTTTTTCAAGGCTTTTATCCGTTGTCCAACAGCGTCCTTAAAATCCCAAATGTAGTTCCCGTAGTCTTTTGACTCTTTATCTAAAGTATTAACCTGTAATCGAAAATTCAAACATTTTCATCAATAAAACTAGCAATTTTAATTGTGAGTGTATTTTATTTAATTAGTATCTAAATTGATAACACAGTAAATATTTAATAGAATTGAATTGAATACATTTAATTAATTTCTTACCCTTTGCTTCAATAATTTCATTTTGGTAATAATTTGTAGTACTCTTTTATTCAACATAGGAATAAAATTACTTAGCATCTCCTTATTGTTTTCCACAAGAATTTCCACTTCCTGAGAATATATTGAACTTTTCTCATTGAGATTTATTAATCTTTCAAGAACTATTAACAAATGGTGAAAACGTATTAGTACACAATATGCTGTCAATATTTTTTTACTATTACTGTTTATTATCAAAATTTTCCAGTTTCCAATTACTTACCGGTTAATTCGTCAGAAGATGGAGCAGTTCTTTCCACTACTCCAGTTTTACGAAAGATCCCCCATGACGAATGTTCCACAAAATCGTCTGATTTTTTGTACCTTGTCAAAAATTCTTTGTATTTTTCTTTATCAACCACACGGACTTCTAGCTGTGCCTCTCCCGGGCCAATTAGTTTAATCCCGGAGTCGTTAAGTAGTCTCCATACATCGAAAAATTGGTTCTGGATAATTGCATAATGTTCAAAATCCTCATTTGCGGATTTAGCGTCGGTGTGCATTCTTTCAATTGTCCGTAAATTCTGTTGATATCAAACAAATTAAAGCAATCTCCATACATAATTTATTAAGCACTGAGAATATTCTTTGGAATATTTTGGTATTACAATACAAGGACTCTGGTGCACAATAAATAACACAATAAAATAAAATATTGCTCATTTATTTATATGTTAACGTAATTTGCCTGTTCATAAAAAAGTAATTATTAATTAGACTTGAATTTAGCCTACCCCAAAGATTGCATCTGTGCGCCGAACTAATTTTTGAAATTTCTCGTATCTAGAGTCAATATCCCGTACTTGGGCAATTATTTCTGTGGTACTCACATACTCGTTATGGTAATCAGATTCCAATCCTTTTAACTCTCCTTCTAAACTTTTATAATCAGGAGGAAGGATTTTCTGCTTCGCAGATTGCAAATCATCGTTGGTTTCCGAGTCATATATTTTTAGCAACATTTCCAGCTGAAATACAAACAATTATATAATTACACTGCACTAAATATCTATGTATAGTATTTGGTACCTAGTCAGCAATGAAAATACATACTATAAGCCTAAGTATTAGTAAGATAATTTATTAACCCAACCTTTTCATCCAGATTTAAACTACAATTGTAATATGCCATTGTTTTGCGGAGAGCATCGCCAATTTCTGCTGGTTTTGCCGGATTGCTACTCGATTGGCAATCGTATAAGTCTATCTCTATTACCAATAACAATAATAGCGGTAGCAGCCACTTTGAGTTGGCCATTGTTAATTCAAAACAAATTAAACAAAATAAATGTTGTAGATATTGGGGATGGCACACAAAATGAATGAATTATAGATAGGTAAGTTGTTCTGGGTTAGGTATTTAAGGTGAACGTAATTATGTATGGCCTTTTGTAGGTACTTTGAAATAATAATAGCAGAATAATATTAATTTTATTCTTATTCCGATATCAAGATGCTACTGTGTATTTCGTGCAGGGTACAATGTCTGTGCAGCTGTGTATTTTACCTTTGTGATGATGTGTGCGACTCTGTTGTTGGGGTCGGTCAACCGGGTAAGTGGTTAAGTCAGCAGGGATCGTTCACGAAAACGCTAGAAGTAGTCTTGATCTTGACCTTGACTTAGAAGTGAGATTGCATTGGGTTTAGTGTGCTGTGGTGTAGCTTTTGCATCATACTTGGACGAAAATGTTTGTTCCAGTATAGTAAAGTAAGTAGCTCCGGGAGGTTCCTGCGAGAGCAGAGTTGAGAATAGTTGAGATGAGATTTTATTACTGTGGTTTATGTAACTGTAGTTGTAGTACATTTTGTACACTATGTGATAATATTATGTATTATTATGTATGGTATAGTAGCAGTAGGAACGTTTTGTTGCGAATCAAAATACACCGAAGATATTTCTTCCAAAAATGTCTAGTTTTCTGTATGAGTTTAAAGATTTGGCGGAATGGGACCAGATCAGAATATCACCTGAATTCCCCGAAGGTCATCCGATTGTAGAACTATACATTTACTGCAATGCTATCTCATACATAATTTTTAATGATGAGAACTCTATCCCGGAGAGAATAACAGAGTCTTGTGCGACTGATATGATCATGATAATGACTATAGTACTTATTATGAGTAATAAAGCATAATAGTTACAGTATTTTAGTTTAGGTACCCATTTGATGTTTACATAATACTTTGTATGTAGAAAATTCTCGATCGCTGTCTCTGTGTCTCGAATGTAAAGTATTTTCTTATTACTAATGTATTGTATCGTTGAATGAAAGTGAATCTGTAACTTTACTCCTCGCAACCTATGTACAATGTAAATAGTATGTATTTAGATCCAGATTCTTCTGGGGAGACTGAGACAAGACTTGGAGATGCCCGTTAAGTTATCTGGCTACAAAATATACAGTACGTAACGGAACTATCAAGGGTACTAAATATCATTACAAGCCATCTCTGTATTATTGTCAATTTATCGTGGCATATTATATAAGTGCCAGCCTAACATAGTTGTGGACTTGTGTACATTCGGACGATTGAAAATAGGTTGGCAAAGGTGGCTGACGCAAAACTCATACTTTGTTGCACAAGAAAGTACATATAAGCCCCTGGGTACACAAGTAGGCCCGCAGAAGTGTAAGTTCACACAAAGCAAGAAGTAAAAGCTCCAGATACACTGTTAAACAATCATCGATAAAAACGACTGTTTTAGTCATTTATTTAGCAGTGATTACGAAAGTAGATCACAGATCTAATATTCAGACTTTTTATAACCATTATTACATTAAGGCAGGAGACCAATTGTTGTAAGCCACTATAATTTCTAAATTATTACTTTACTTATATACGGAAATCAATAAATGAAAAGTTTTATTGTTCGTTATTTTTGAAAATCTATTTTTCGTGATTTCTCATTCTAATATTGATGTTTTTGTTGATCAGGGAAAGCTGGGAAAAATAAAAATGTATCGAAATGGTGCAAAATACTTGACATCAGCGACACGGCGATACTTTGCCCGAGGAGGAGTATCAAATTTGCAATGTGGTCAGCCTCATCGCACATTTTTTTGGCGCCACTGTCACTCTCCATTGGTGGTGGAAAGCAGGATGCGGGATATGGATAGATATTTTGATCGAATGGAGAGACAATTTGCCTTCGGACCACATTTCACCCCGACATTTTTTGGACCTCTCTCCAACAGCAGAATTTTTAATTTGTCAACCGTAGAACCCGAAGTGACATCTGAAAATGGAAAACCTGGAAAATATTCCATAACTCTTGATTTGGGAAGCGATTTTCCTCCAGAGAATATAAAAATTTCTCTGAAAGACCGTGTCTTGACTATCGAAGCGAAAATGGATATAAAATCTACGGATTCATCATCCAGACTCTACCAAGAGATCTCCCGTCAGTTCACTCTTCCAGAGGGTATTAACCCAGAAGAAGTCAAATCATTGGTTTCGCCTGACGGAGTTTTGAGTATTGATGTTCCACTCCCTGAAACCGATGAAACTCCCAAGTCGAAAGAAATTCCAGTTCAAATCAATGACTAAATAAATAACAGTAGGCGGGCGGGCAGCTACATAATATATATAATTATTGTTACCAACTATAAAAATATTAGGTTTAACAAATAATTTAGCTTTTATTATTTGTACTATGTATATTATTATTGTTGCGTTGTAACAAATAGCTAAGCAGGCACAATGATTATATGTCCATGTCCTTGCATGAGAAATCAGTGAACCAGTTATTTGAAATAAATTGACAAAAAAATGTATTAATAATTTAAAAGAGCTAATTTATTTAAACGGCAACATATAAATGCGTTGAATTAATTTGAAGAGCGCATTAAAGCAACAATATTGGGGACATAATATGTTTTGATGCTTTAAAACATAGTACTTTTCCAATACGTTACTAGATTTGCGAAATCAGGAGATTTCTTTCTTTAAATACAGAAAATAGATTAGTTGAAAAATCCCCAAAAACCATTAGAATATTGGTAGCGATGATTTTGCGTTATTTGCGTCAGGTACTTAATAATAACATTTAACATCTACTTATATTTCTATTTATTTCAACAGGTTTAGTGTAATTATAATGGAGCCATTTATTTATCTATGGGGGTAAATGTCGAAAAACATTAACAGGAAAATTATTCACTCCTTAATTAGGAGCATTTAATTCAAAATGCTTGATTATTCTCTTCTCAAATCGTTGGAACATTACCAAAGCATCTTCCCAAAACTGGGAGTAACACCTTTTGAAATAAAAATTACAAGGAAAGAAAAATCTGTCAGCCTTACGAAGAAGAGACATAAAATGATTTTGTCATTTGCTGGAGCAGTAAATGTAGCATTTTTATTGTGTTGGATCGCTTATCACAATATAAAACTTATATTTATCTCAAATCCACAATATAAACCCCACGTTGTCATCATAAATATCTGTATAATGGCCATACTTCTTATTGCTACTACAACCAACATCGCCATGGGCAAACATTTGAAAGATATACCAAAACTAATGAACGGCATGGTAAAAGTTGACGATTCGCTTGAAGGTATGGACCTTTTTATGTATTTACAAACGCTATTTAATTATTCCTATGCTATAAAGTAGTTGATTAAATAATAATGAATAGCGACTTTACAAAATTTCACATTTAACAATTAATGAAATTACATAATGGAATAGATTAGACTGGCGAAATAGACGAATATTAAGATGAATATTATATATATATTTATTGCAATTTTTCATTACAGTCACAGGTGAAAGATATGCAAAAATGCAATACACTTACACTACTATGTAGAGGTATAATACGCTACCTATTACTTACTTACATTCCTTCCAATCTTCAGAATCAGAGTGAATAAATTGAATAAAAGTTATTTTGCATAGATTGTTGCAAAACCCATTGTGCTTTAATAGTGCAAGTATTTTGAAATATGTACATGATAATACACATAATGTGTTTTGTTGGAAAAAAATCATAAAATAGCAATTTGAGAACCAAGAGGAAGACATTTTTAAATAAAAATACTTTTAATTGAGCCAAGCTTTCAATTAAAAGTAGTTTTATTTATTTATTTAATATGTCTTCCTCGTGAATCTCAAATTGCCATTTTACTATTACATTCCGAGGATGGAAATGTCTGTACACTTATAATAAGAAAAAAATCATATTTATTTATTAAAATAAAAACATCATTACAAAAACGAAAATTATAGGTAAAGTGTACAAAATTTGGGAAATTGCACGGAAACATATTATTCGACGAAGCACAAGAAATACCACCAAATATTTAACCAAAATGCATTTTTAAATACAACACTTTCTAAAAATATTTTATGCTAAATATCTAGAGTAATAATAAATCCCAAAAGAGAAATATGTATGTACTTGTGAATTAATTTAATTATAATTTCCTTCTATAATTATGGAGTGGGGCAAGTGCTCGAAATTTGCAATGTATGTATTTACACAGCATATTTTGTTTTAAAATATATATTAATTTGAGCTAATATACTTATTTTTACTTTTGACCTGAAAGAAAATGTACTTTTAGTCATGTATTTATTTACAAAACACATTTTTTAGTATTTTGCCAATCAATGACATCAATTTTTCATATTTTAGGAGAAATATTTCAAGCTTGTTAAAAATATTTAGTATTATTTTCGAGCTCTAGTTGAACACTTATAGTAATTTTATTAATTTTCAATTGATAATGCATTATCATTAGCATGTATCTTCGTTAATACAGAACTGTTTCAAGAGGAACGGAAGGAAATCAAGCCTGGACGCATATTCAAATTGATTGGAATTGGACTACTATTTTTGCCGTACACGATGCTTTTCATTTGTATCATGTTCAGTCTATACAGCGTCTTCAGCAAAAGTGCTCCTTTGCGGATCGAGGTAGTTGAAGCTCTGGGATACCCTTCTGAATATTCCGGGCTAACATTCGTAAGAGTTGCAACTGGTTTATACGTATTCTCTGTGGGAATGCCACTTGTGGCAACAGTCACATTTCTTCTCATCTTCGCGGTAATATTTTTGCAAATACCGATATTCTGGATGGATCTTCTGGCCAAGGTGCCCACATTTGGTGAAAGGGAAAAAGTCACTTACAAATGTTTGGTCATAATAATGACTGAAATGAACGAGAGAGCCTGTCATGTTGTCGGCTGCCTTATGTTTGTCGCACAGGTCATAAGCTCAACTAGCTACTTCGGGACGATCAAGCTCTGGGATGTCATTGAAATGCCAATGTACTTGATTCTACCGAGTTTGGTCGCAATGTTGACCCTGTTGGAAGCCAACCTCATACCACAAGCTGCCTTGATCAACACCAAAGCACAATTGTTGATAAGAAAATGGAGAAATCATCCAGAAAAGTATGTGAGGAAGTATGCAATGGGGTGCAGACCAATAGGCATAAAATCTGGTTCGCATTTCGTCATCAAAACAAGCACAACCTTCACATTTTTAAGTATTATGATTGAAAAAACAATTGATATGTTAGTCTCCTATGGATAAAGTAGTACAGCTTATGTAAGCTGTCATAAGATAAAAATATTTAGGGTAAGGTCTACATCGAACACAATATATTGACTTTAAGCATTAGTTATACGTAAGATATATAACGAAACATAATACTATGATTATTGATAAGGTACTGTTTTAAAGCACAAATCTTATTGAACGTCGAACACACTTAGACCGTAGTCCCTACAAATTAGTTTCCAATTTGTAAATACAAATAAATACATTCCTTATATTAAGTTTCAAATGATGTCAAAATTCATTTACTATTAATATTATATGTAATAAAGATTTTCGCATGTAATGGTAATACTCGTTTAGTACTACAAAACATTCCTTGCATAGATATTTTACTAAATTACGACAAACCGTTAGAATGTTAACAACCTTCCAAAATCAGTCAAAAATTAATTATTTTAATAAAGTAGGCACACAGGGAACTCAATTCTCAATATGTAAACTAAAATGATTGGAATAATATTAAGGCAATGAAATAAATCCACTTCAAAGTCACAATTACATTTATGTAAATGTAAGTTACACACAAAGCAGAGGTAACATCTCGAGAAAACATCTATTCATAGTTTTGGTCAATAATTAGCCCATTTTGTATATCTAATTTTCGAGAATGGGCGATAATATTAAGACATTTTGAAACCTGACGACATCGCGAGCACCCCACCATATTTTCCAAGCATGTGCTCTGGATGTCGCCACGGCATTCCACCATATCTTCCAAAAACCCAAAGTTAGATTTCGGATTGAATCATATTAATGCAAGGATAGTAGAATAATATTGTGTATATGTTAATGCGTATTCGGACATATTAATATTACATATTCGATCCAAACTCTGGGGTTTTGGAGAATATGGTAATACTTCCCGAGCACGTGCAGGTGCTCGGAATACCGTCATATCATTTTGCAGTATTAGCATTAAAATACTCAAAAATGGGTTTTGTAAGAGTGTGGGTTTCTGCATTATGTGGGGTGACCTATATTTGGCCAATTGTTTGTCATACGGCATTATGTAGTGAAATATTGGGTATTTTGTTAACTGTGAGAGGGAGGGAGAGAGCGTATTGATTTTTGTCATCTAATTGGCTATACTATTGCAAAATTCAGATGTTAAAGTTCGGTTAAAGTGCAGGTGTTTAGGGATGTCGCGTTTCATGATAGCGGGGAAGAAATGCTAGCTCCTGGTAGAATTAAATATTTGCAATAAATACTAAATTGTCTGACAATAGCTACCGAATATATTTGATAAACAAGTAATATCATAACTTGGAAAGGCAATTATTCTAACAGAATAGAAAAATAGGAATATTTTGCTTACCTGCCTAGGTATATTTGCAGACTTTACTTAAGTAAATAACATTTGCGACATCGACATGATATATTTTGATACTTTATATTCATAAGACATAATATGTACAACTTATGACTTCCTTAGGAATGACATCAAAGTAAGCTCAATAATAATATGTTTATATATTTCTTTACATGCACTAGTTTAAACAACTATTTTATTATTTATACCTGTGATATAAGTACCATTGTACCTGTGATATGAATATGGCAACACATAACACATCACAATTCGATTGCTGTAATGGAACTTTTTGGCTCTCCTATATCAGAGTACTTTCTTAAATGCTGACTGGGTAATGGAACGGAACATCCCATGGGCCAGAAAAGCCCGTTAGCAGAAGACACGGTGCTACAAGTATGGTATCGTTTTACAGGTGTTGATGTAAGGAATCCAAATATGAATCTCAACTTACCCCAAACGTGGGGCAATGTGAGATTTAGCGGGAATTTAGTACTAAATGTCTTTAATATGTAATCTAAACTATTGTAATCAACAAAACCAGCCCCCCCACCACCGATTTAATAATTTTGTGATTACGACGATACAGGAGGACATCCGTTTGCACCGGTTTATTTAATTTGATGTAGAAGAATATTGAATTTATTTGTTGCAATTTCCAAAACAATACCAAGGAACTTTATTGGCCTCAGTTCTTAACGAGGAGAAATTTAATCAATTGGAATGTAATGGAACTTTTTGGTTAATGTAGAAGGATATTGAATTTATTGTAGTTATTTCCAAAACAATACCAGGGAACTTTACACTCCTTATTGAGGAGCAATTTAATCAACATGCTTGATTATTTTCTTCTCAAATCGCTGAAACACTACCAAAGCATCTTCCCAAAATTGGGAGTAACACCTTTTGAAATTAAAATTACAAGGAAAGAGAAATCTGCCAGCCTTACAAAGAAGAGATATAAAATGATTTTGTCATTTGCTGAAGCAGTAAATGTAGCATTTTTCTTGTGTTGGATCGCTTATCATCATATAAGATTGCTATTTATTTCAAATCCGCAATATAAACCGCACATGGTTATCATAAATATCTGTATAATGGCCATACTTCTAATTGCTACGACAGCCAACATCGTCCTGGGCAAAAATTTAAAAGATATACCAAAACTAGTAAACGATATCGTAAAAGTTGATGATTCGCTTGAAGGTATTTGTTAAAAAACTTTCATTATTCATATTTGATATTGGAGCAATATTAGTTAGGGACTTTAGATTTCATATTTAATAGACAGGTTTATTTTAACTGTCCAGATAAATCCCCTTTGGAAAGTGAGACATTCAAACAAAAAACTTAAATAACTGGTGATATAAATGAAATATTAAAGTTAATAAGTTAATGTCCTTCCGATTACTACTTTTACACCGCCATTGAAGTATTGATTACTACAATTATTATACTATTAATTTCACTGTTTTCAATTTTAACAATGGGGATGAATAATATTCCGTTTTTTTAACTTTAGGATATAAATATTTCGCACTTAAAGCTTACACATTCAATATTTATAATAAGTGAACATGTATTTAGTAATTTTAATAAACTAATATAAAGGGGGGCTTTGTTGGAATGTATGACCCATATCGAATTGTGTTTCAGAACTGTTTCAAGAGGAACGGAAGGAAATCAAGCCTGGACGTATATTCAAATTGATTGGGATTGGATTACTATTTTTGCCGTACACGATGCTCTTCATTTGTATCATGTTCAGTCTATACAGCGTCTTAAGCAAAAGTGCTCCTTTTCGGATCGAGGTAGTTGAAGCTCTGGGATACCCTTCTGAATATTCTAAGCTAATATTCGTAAGAGTTGCAACTGGGATATACGTATTATTAATGGAAATACCACTTGTGGCAACAGTCACATTGCTTCTCATCATCTCGGTAGTATTTTTGCAAATACCGATATTCTGGATGGATCTCCTGACCAAGGTGCCCACATTTGGCGAAAGGGAACAAGTCGCTTACAAATGTTTGGCCATAATGGTGACTTCTGTCAACGAGAAAGCTTGTCACGTTATCGTCTGCCTTATGTTTGTCGCACAGGTTATAAGCTCAACCAGCTACTTCGGGACGATCAAGCTCTGGGATGTCATTGAAATGCCAATGTACTTGGTTCTACCGAGTTTGGCCATAATGCTGACTGCTGACCCTGTTGGAAGCCAACCTCATACCACAAGCTGCCTTGATCAACACCAAAGCACAATTGTTGATAAGAAAATGGAGAAATCATCCAGAAAAGTATGTGAGGAAGTATGCAATGGGGTGCAGACCAATAGGCATAAAATCTGGCTCGTATTTCGTCATCAAAACCAGCACAACCTTCACATTTTTAAGTATTATGATTGAAAACACAATTGATATGTTAGTTTCCTATGGTTAAAATTAGCCATAGGGCATTAGGATATAAAATGATTGACATACAATATTGATTCATTATAGTTGTATTTAAGTTTATTTGTATAAAAGCTTACAACATAACTAAATTCGTATTTATTGTAGAATAAACTTTTACTAATAAATCGGCAGATTTTTATGGGATATTGATATGAAAATGGTAGCCGAAGCCCAGCAACATTCTTTTTGGGTTTCTCTTTTCTTGTCAACCAAACTTAACTTCCCTGATTCGTATGCGATTAATTTAGTTCGGAGCAAGATTCTCTACATATCGTAAAATTCATAACATACCTATTCGAAATACTAAGAAGCAGGATTATTGTACTGTACTGGCAAAGCCTGAACCAAGGGACTCCATCATTTTGTTCTACTTATTACTGTATAATAATATTATGTAAACACTTTTATATGTTCTTGTTAATGGGAAAATGTGTAAAATAGGAAAAATGTGTTTGAAAGAATAAAAATTAATGAAAATAAAAAATATAATGTAATAATATAATACTTGTACAGCATAAAACTAATCTGAGAAAACAAAATTACTTCGTGGTTTTGCTAGCATGATTCATTTAAGGTAATACTGTAGTATTGAATTTTCACTAATTGTTTAATTATTATCGCAATGTCTACGAGTACATTTACACGGTGCATTGCCCTCTGAAGCAATTGGCAATTTAGACCTAATGTTTATTTTGTTAAAGTTACATGAATCAAAATAGCCGTTAATGACAGTAATAGACTATTGTTTATTTTAGCTTTGGAAATATGTAGATTATGACATTTTCATTGTTTATCGGTGACATAGCAGAGTTGTCAATCAATGGATAATTAAATTATATTAAAATGTTTTAACAATGATACGATAGAAAATGTAATTTTTGCAAACATTGGAATTACTGAAAATACTTCAGTAATACTGTATGTAGCACAGTGGTGTTTGTGTTTATCCAGTATAGTATCTTCTGTAGCAAAATCGTATTATAGGCACTACTGCAAGCATTACCAAGGCAAATAAACTGGCTTCCTTGCCTCCCCCTCCCCACATTCAGCAGGTGGGTCCAATTAACAATTTCGATTAAGCTTTTATAAAAATCTTTTTGTAAGTTGTTTACATTGGACATGGACCCACCTGAAGTGCGGCGGAGGGGGCATGGAATTTTTCCGTCGTGGCGACAAAATTAGATTCCACAAGGGAAATAAGTTAAATCAGACATCAAACACTGAATTGTTTTCAGAGTATTGCTATCCTGAGCAACAATTATCTTGAATAATCGACTATAATTGGAGTTCAGAGTTGTTTTATTTCCTATACATTTATTTAAAATAATTGGAAATCTGCTCAAGTTAGTATAAGCATCAATTTTTTCCTGTGATATTATTGTTTTCCCGACAATATAACTTTTATAACATGAGTATCACACGTACAATGTTGTCCAAACTCCAACTGCTTTTCATTACATCAATTTTGTTTGTCACATGTTATGTTTTGCTGTTCAAAACTTATTCAAGGGAATTGATTTGGGGTTCGATATCGCCAAAAAGTAATTTAAATTGGTTGAACTCAGATGTCACAATTATTGATTTTGAAGAACTCCAAAAGTTGGATCAGAAAGACTCCCGATTAATTAATTACGTTAAGGCTCGTCATTTAACGCCACCATCGAAATTACCGTATAATTTAACTGGAAAGTTTACTCCTAAAAGGCTTGGAGGCGACAGCCAAACTAGCATTGCTGTGAAGAGAATATTCAAAGGTGTTGTAAGTAATGTGGGCCATTATATTAAAAATAAAATACAGCAAATTGCTTTTTGGAAAAGCTCGTAAAAATATCAAAATTGCCAAGTTTATTTAATTAAAAATAGTACTGAAATTAATTATTGATATTTAAAAATCTGACAAAATAACATCAATTTAGAGATTTTGCTTTTTCAATTGTCCCTAATAAATATATTTTAGAAGAACGGGTTCTTTGTGGAATGCGGTGCTTTCGACGGTCTCGGCTCAACTACTTTATCATTAGAAAAAGATCACGGTTGGTCTGGATTACTCATTGAATGTAATCCACTTTTGATACCCGAACTTAAAAAAGTGCATAGAAAAGCCTACACTGCGGACGTCTGTGTTTCCGTCACTGAACATCCTGCTAAAGTACTTTCCGTATTATTTATTAATTTGGTTTAAATGTAAAATTAGTGTCTTTATGCGTTATAATTATTTTTTGTTGCATTATTATTACATTATGACATCAATCAAAGTAATTGTATACATTAAAAATATTTTCGTGATTATTGATTTCTTATCATTTATAAAATAATAATCGAGAACAATTATGACATTCAACTTTTGAACTTTTAATGTTTTGCCTGCAGATAGAAATAATGTCCATGGATTCCTGGCCTGCATCAAGTTCAGTTGGAAAAGGAGACATTTTCCCACAAACTATTCCATCCAAAATTAGCAGATACGAAGTATCGTCATTTCCCATATATTCTTTAATAGCTGCAACAGGGGCCAAAGTTGTAGATTTCTTTACATTGGATGTGCAAAGCATTGAATGGCAAGTAATAAGAAATTTTCCATTTGAATTCGTTTTTGTTAAGGTGAGCATCAAGAACCATTACAACTTGTATTGTATTTTGTGATAGTTAACCTAGAGTCGTCACAACAGTATTTCATTAATTTAAATTAAGAAATCATCTTCATGTTTTATGCCAGTACAACTGGTATAGAGTATCAGTATTTTAATGACACTGCAGTAAGTATTTAAATTGTAATAATATTTTATTTCTTAGGTTTGGATTATTGAGGTCGTGTTGTTAAATCCCAAAGAACAAGAAGACATGAAAATTCTAATGAAATCTAAAGGTTATCGAGATCCTATTGAAACGGGATATTATAAAGATTACTTATTTATTCACAGTTCAGTTCCTTTGGATGATAAATTCCCCAAAAAGTTTGGATCGGGCTCTCTTCCTCCTCCACGGTCATACAGAGGAAGATCAGCTTAGATATTATTGTTTACTACTAGTATTCAATATTGTAGACTTAAGGTTCCTAAATTTTTGCAACAATTTTAATTGTTTGACTAAAAAATAATAAATTATATAATTAAATGAATAGCTGAAATCTATGGAGGTGCCTATATTAAGTATAATAAATCAATTATAGTGAAATTTTGAAAGTAAAAACTCAGTTTTAGAAAACTTCCTCGTGTCCGACAAAGCAAAATTGAACGGGCTGCCGAATTTAAAATTTGCCTAATTTTACTCTTTTAACGGTAAAAACACCCGCAGTAAAAGCCTATGACGATGCAAAAAAATTGCCATGTTCAATTCTTTAAATGGTTATGTATTTTAATGTGTATTTAAATTATTTAAAAATATTTTGGGATTGCCCATCCGTCCTATTTACGTTTGAAAACATATCACACGAAAAAGTGTTGTAGGTTTAATCAATCGGCAATTTTGCCAAACTGGTAAGCAGCAGCAGTAATATTACCATTTATTCAGCATAATCTAGTATACTGTATTGAACATTGTGAATATTGTAATTGTGATATAGATATACCAATATATCTAAAGTATACCTAAACATTTTTAATTATAGTTTTCCAATAATGGTATCAATGAATATTCCTAGAGATTTTTGGTTTGCATGTGTACGGATGTATCCCTGCAGAATGTCGTTTTGTATAAATTTAGCAGTTTAAATTGCATCCTTTTCGGAATCGTATTGTTCTTTGAGTTATGTGGTTGGAAGCGAAGGTACCACGTATTCTTCCTAAGTGGGGAAAATGAAATATTAATATTAGGCATTTGATTGTCAACAGTACAAACCCTTTCTTTTTCAAGTGCATATGAAGATGATTTGATTTTCATCTACTTCCTTATTATTGCGTATATAATTATAATCGTAATATATTATATACATTAGCTTTCTACAAGTATGCTCACTTTAATTCAAGCTTAAGTAATAATGAAACTTAGTAAACTTAGTTTTATATGCGATTGACCAAAATATGATTACTCCAGTAAATTTTATGGAAAAGTAAATATAATTATAGGTCAATAGTTCAGCACTAAACGAATACAGCACTAAATTAGTCGAGAAGTAAGGGTAGTTGAGTAACAAGAAGTAAGAAAACTGACTTTGCTGGCTTCACAAGTGTGAAGAAATCCGATATTGCGATTTGCCACTTCTCAGGAATACAATTTAGCAACCGTCTCTCTTTGCTATAAATCTGAAGCTCTAGTTCATATAGTGTTTTAATCTGGCGTTCAATTTTGGACGACTTAGCCAACACTTTCAATTTCTGAAAGTGAAGATATTTATCAATTAACTTTTCTCTAAAAAGTAATTACATACTTAATAGACTAACATAGATTAACTTAATTGGCGAAAAAAAAATTTCCCTGAATATCGCTAACAGAAACACCAATGAGTAGATTCACGAGTACAATGGTAACGATAATTAAAAAGCCGGAGTAAAACAAATGGGCCGGTATATTGAACATCCAATCGTCTTTAGCAGTTCCTTCAAAAATACCATCATAATCCGTATCGCCAAGCATTAACGTAATAACTTTAACGAACGACAACGTTGGTGACTCGAATATTTTATTCTGTGGAAGAAAGCAATAAAAATATGCAACTATTCATTAAAATTTTTGGCAAAAATTGAAATTCATGGTGCTTTTCATTACGCACTTCCGGGAAGAATGCATGAAACCCAAATGCAAATCCAACGACGAGAAAACCGTACACAAATGTACACAGTAGAATTGTTTTCAGCACCTGCGATAGCATAAACAGTTCGACATTAGTAAAATCACAGCATATGTTGTAGTAGGTCATTTACAATTTAGTTAGAATTATATGTAACACAATTAAGTAAGGTATTAGCATTGCTTTCTCATAATGCATCCGTGTAACTGACATTAATGGAAGCATTATATGAGATTTAAAAAATTCTATGCCAATACTAATAATTCAATTGTTCTTTTTTGATAACGGTGGATAATATAATATATTTGTCGAACCTGACCAAACATCTCAATATAAACTGCAATACTGGGCATCATAGCATACTGCGCCAATATCATAGTCCAAGTCATCCAAGTTCCAATCTATTTTAAATAAAGCTCAGTAAATTAAAACAGGTTATAAAGGGAAATAATTTTGTATTATATTTAAGAATATATTATATCTCTATAGATATTTTAGGAGCACACAACACTTTAAATAAAAATATTTTTAACGTATTCCGAATATGACAATAGAATTTTTGCTTACAGCTGCAGAAGAATACATCCAATTGTAGGGCCGCATTTTTATAATCGGAGGAAAGCATGCCATAAGCATTAAAATGATGAAGATAATCCACATGTAATTAATGGGATCTTTAAAAAACTTTAGTTTATGCGCTACTAATTTTCCACGAAGAGCATTGCATGGTGCAAGAATAATGTAGATCAAGATGAACCACGCTAGCCCAAGACTATTACTCCAAGGGGTGCAATTCGTCGCGTCCTCTGGAGAAATACGGGTTTCCCTTTCAAATGAGTAAGTGTCGTTTCCATTCGCTTCGCTGCTCATAAATTCATTTTGATTTTCCACAGTTATTCTCCAATTGTAAATATAAAATTCCCTGTTAGAGGTGGTGTTACCGGATCCAGATTGGTCAAATCGGTATGGGCAGTTTTGAAGATAGTAAACGAACACAAAATGCGTGTAAAAGCAACTGAAGACCATCTGTAAACGGTAATTACTAATTAGCATGGGGTTTTAAGGCAGCATTCCAGTTTAAAGATGTAAATTGGTTAGAGAAAAAACTTACATGGAGAATGCGAGTAAAAAACAAGTAAATACTTGCACTTCTCCATTTTTTAAACAGAAATGCATTGATAACGGGATGAGTGAGTAATTGGGCTCTGGCTTCTCTACGGCAGTTCAACAACTGATTGAGCAATTCCGTCTCAGGGTTGAACAATCGCCCATCTTCAGGCAGAGCTGCCCGAGTTTGTCCAGTTGGCAATTTAGGTTTCAGAAGCAGAACACTATCACGAAAAACAGAACTTGGGTTAAAAATGCATTCATGCAAAAAATTATATTATGAATCTCAAGTACGTATGTTGTAGTCAAAGTAGATATCCAGGTAATATTAATATCGATACTGTATTGACAATTTGACATTGATATCAAAATTTTCAAAATGCATCTGAAGCTTTTGATAATTTTTGTTAGATAGAGAGTTTATATAAAAATTACCCTAAATCGACTCGTAATGATTTTGTTACATGTTGGTATGCTCCATAATTGGTTGCCCCATCTCCATCCCAAGACTCTACCGCTCCGTCCAGCATTACTTCGAAGACGGAAGGTATGTTATTGATTACAGTGGTAGCCACGTTATCTTTTCTAGTTATGTCATGTTTCTGCAGTGTTTTTTGTAGATGGTTTTGAATATGCAGGTGAGCCCCTTTGTCAACCATTATGGACGCAGCCAGAGGAAATAAGTTAATGGCCGCTAAATGTAGACAAGTATCCCCATTTGCATCTTGAATGTTCACAACTTCAGAAGTTTCGTAATTTTGTAGCAGTGTTTTCACTATTATGGCCGCCCTTTTGTCACAAGATACGCAATAGCAACCTACAGTATAACAAATATTCTGCAATTAATACTCATGATATGTTGGGCAAAAATAGACACCTTAATTCTTAATTGCCTATGAAAAATTAAATTGAGGATTTATTTTTCAATCAAAAATGTAGTATAATAATCAAATATTTAACTAGGAGCGGAATTAACTTACCCCCGGCTACAGCCCAATGAAGAGGAGTTTGACCTTTTTTGTCCGTGTTGTTAACTCTTGCACCATATTGCAGCAGCAACAAAACAGCTTTAACATCCCAATTCTGTATTTTTGAAGCGGTGTGCAAAAAAGTCTCCCCAGAAAGAGGATCTTGATAGTCAACTAAATAATTGTTTTCTTCCAGCAAATTTTTGATTTCCTCATATTCCTTGTCATGTAAATATCTGTAAAAATAATTCAAGTTTTATTAAAATCTCCAATAAAAATTACCTAACAAAGAAATAAAGTACTGCAGACATTATTATTTATAGTTGTCGTTATCATTGCTTCAGAAATACAAATTAAAAATGATTTTACTCTAAAAACTTTTGAATCAATTTGTCCGTATTTGTTTGGTAGTCCGAGTATTCGTTTGATGTCATTTTGCTATCACTAGTTCGAATGGCAATCAAACCTAGCCTACAATAAACCTTTGAATGCCATACCGGTGTAGAATAGGTTGCGATTGATGAGATTATGTTAACATTTACATTATATATACATACATAATTAAATTGAATACCTTCAGATAAAAAATCACGGATGTTAAAAATGTTGCATGATAAAAAATGCAGTAATCAAGTTCGAGCTGCAAGATAACAGAATAGGTAATATTTCAGGTGTGGATGTGGAGCTATAGTTAATGGTCGGCACTTCTTGGAATGTTGTAAATCAATCATCGGTGCATTATCCTTGTAACATGTAATACAGATCAGTCATTGTCATATACATGACAATAACACATAATATACGATGAATTACACGAAAAGTAATTCAATGTCAGTATAAAGCAACACGGATTATAGACAATAACTGTTATTCTGTTCTATTTATTGCATATTATCCAGAGACAATTATCGTTTAGAGAGGTTAGTATATTTACTAGTACAACTAACATCAACATATACACAGGCAGAGGTAGTGGCAATACACGGTTGCAAAGTTTATGGTTATACATGTAAAATGGCCTTCAATATTTCTTGGGGTTCGATCAATTTAAGTTAGTCCATTCACATTAAATAGCTCTCGGCTCACTCACTCAGTATAAATTACGATTTATCTTGCATCTGTTGGAGATAATCATATTATCATACTCTTTCGAAATTAAGAGTACACTACGTGCCATCATGAACTTCAGATGACAAGTCTAATTCGCTTGTGGTGGAGTTTGCACCTGTAGTATCTTTTCCAGCCTTCTTCCGCAGAGATTTTAGAAACCCAGATAGCTGTGATATCTTAACTTTGAATCCCTTCTGTTGTAAAACTTCCATCATTTGCCTCGGTTTAATGCGCGATTGTACCATTTCCTTAACGAGGGTTCTTGCTTCGAGTGGTATTCCTTTGCTTTTCTGTGGTGGGCCAACGTGATTATGTTCCTGCTTATTGTTGTACAGACGTACTTTATCACTGCCAATTAATATGTTAACTTTAGCAGGACAGGTGTCGCAGCAACTAAAGTAAACCTTTTTCCCAGTCTGAGTTAGTTTTGTGGAATCCACACGCCAACGCTGTTCGGCTAACAGATTTCTTGCGCTTTGCTCGTCATCAAAAGCTTCAACAAACTCCCATGACACGGCTGGTCCCCTGTGACCCTTCTTTTTCGGTTTGTCACATGCAGATTCCTCATCCCAAGCTGATTTATTACTTAACTCTAAACAAATTGAAGCAATAAAACATGTTAGACCATTGCTAATTGTTACAACATAGCCATAATGCATTTTTACGTAGCGGGAAATATTACTAAATAGCTTGATACAAGACCCTAGAGTTCTAAAACTATGGACACGCATTACTTGTGATATATTTAGCATGCACATAGTATGTACATACAATATACAGTATAAAATTGGCTAAATCTAACATAAACAAGGGACTGAATTAGTTTTCTTCACAAAAGCATCGCTCAAAGAACACTAGCCTTTTCTCTCCGATTTTTGAGAATTCGGTGCATTTGGCGAAGGAATGAAGTCCGGATCCTTTTCAGCAGAATCATTCGGGTCCTCATCGCCATCACTGTTGTCGCCCAAAAAATCGTCATTCCCATCAGAGTCTTCATGATCGATACCCAGAACTTCGTTCTCTGAAAGAAATATTAATATTAGTATATAAATAGATTCGTGCATTTATACCACTCCGTTGGTATGCATTGAATACCCACACACTATAATTAAACAAAATTGTAAAGATTAAATTTATGTATAATTTATCCATTGTTTTGTTAAGCTTACTAAGTACTAGTACTGAATTGGTGTCACTGATATCTGAGATGCCTGGATTGACATTAATACTTAAATTGTCTACGGCCGTCGATTGGAATGCTTCAGTCTTCTTACTCTGGTCATCGCTTCTTTGGATTTGTTCCAGTTTATCAAAATCGTCGCCAATTTGGGTCAATTTTCTCCCTGTATACGGTACAACATTATAATACATACTTTGATTTTGTGCGCTTCCAGACAACCTGAGTATTTAATTTTTAATTCTTTCTTTTCGATGTTACTCACTTTTTCGACTGCTTTGACGGACCGAAAAATTTAAACCTCCTGGTGCAAATTGTGCATTTGTCGATGAAAACTGTGGAACCGACGAACCTGGAATTGTAAATTTGGTTTTTTCATAACCATTTGGACCAACCACTTCACCTGTAATAGGGAACGCAAACATTAGAATTATGCACACTGGAATTTAAGGTATAAAAAGTAAAAATTGCAGAAAATATGGGTACTACATATACTACCTCTAGTATGCTTTCATTTCAGAATTGCGGACTACTATCTTCAAATAATCACAGGAAGCTTAATGAACTTAATCGTTAGCTAAACGTCATTATTTTATTTTAAGTTATTAATATTTCATACAACTACTAATGTACCAAGTTGATTGATAATAAATATGGTAACAAATTGCAATACGTTTATATTGATATTAAAATATTATTGCATGAGAGAAACGATCAATGTCAATGAATCGTTCGTTGATGTACATAAAAATGTTAAGCACCTACCAAATCTTTCAGCAATAAAATCTTCAAGAAGATAAACCCGGGTAGTCAATCTCCACACCGCATCTTTTAAAGAATCTACTTCTACATCTGAAGAAAACGCGACATTTCGATTCCGTTCCATTGTATCGTTGTCGTTTGTTCTACAGTCTTAGATTTCTTGGCCTGTGAGTACTTTACAATTTTGAATATATTAAATCGTTTTCTTTAGGGGTCTCCTTTTGGGCTAACGACTGAATTCGACGGATTGAATCCTTTTATAAGTGTATCTGTAAAGAAAACATGTATACAGAAATTATTTTTATATTTACTTACAACTTAAGAGTGTCATTTTTATGCTTACAACCTATGACCGGCTTAA
>JAQFYC010001763.1:0-30869 GCA_034694165.1 Tomocerus mixtus | reverse complement strand
CTTCTTTATTTTATCCTCTACGGAGGGGCCTACAGAGGTCATACGCTAGAGTGCTTTGGAAAAGCATGCGTATCTGACGAGTCCGGAAGGACGAAACCTCTTGTGGGATGACAAACTATTCCCACCGTACATATTTTGCCACCTTAAGTTTAGTTTGGTAAATTATGAAAGTTAGATATGCTTTAGCTTATTAGGTTATTGGATTGAGAATAAAAGAGAATGTTGGTACATATGAACAATAGAAAAGTTTGGCTTTTTCAAGATAAATCTTTGCTGGAATCAAGAAACAATTTAATTCTAATGGTGGTAAAAAAGAAGATAAGGACCACATGTTTCAAATACATTTGTTTGTCATTGTCAACAATTTAAAATAATTACAAAGTAAGGTAAAATAAATTAAAAATGCGGAACGTAGGTAGTAATACCAGGTCATCAAAAACATTATACGAATTCTACAGTGGGAATCACCGACGAAATGTCCACTTCCATATAATAATAAAGATTGTAATGTAAACACAAACAGCTGTAAACTGTAATGCTTATATCTACATTTGTCATGTGTCAAAAAGTGATAGGTAAAAAATTTGAACAAAAATTACGATAAAAAAGTCATACAATCACTATTCACTACGTTTATACTAAAACACATTTTTCCCAAGTATTCAACTAGTTTAAATTCAATTTTTTCTTTTTTCCCACCGTAGATTGGGGCAGATAAATAATTCATTGAAGTAGTAAAATTATAAAAGAAGCAATTTGTCCTATTCGTCATCTGTTTCACAATAAAAAGTACTACAATGTAAAGGCGTTATGGCATTTAAGATTAGGTTGTGGGATAAACGAGACTTAATACCACTCTGCAACTGGTAACTTAAAAATTGTATATGTATTTTATTTGGTTCGATGCACTACATTCATCGTTTATTTAAATGCGTAAGTGGTATTTTATCACGTTAAGCCCACAACGGCTATTTAAGGGTTCACTGTGGTTCTGAAAGGCACTCCCTTAGTTAGAGTCCTTTATTAGTAATCCCGTATTGTACTCGTAGGTAGCGGAAGCTTACCTTCGTTAACGTACATACACTAAACTACATAATATACAAGCTTTATTCTGTACACTCACAAGAATGCAATATATCCTTAATGTTCATAATAAATGCACGTATACAAGCACTTATACGTCAAAGTAAAATTGTTTTCATGATTCTCTATAAGTGTACATATTTGTTAATGCACCAACTTCTACTTATTGTGAAATTCATGAAATGTGATTACTATATTATTTATCATAGCAATTACACCTACATAAAATATTTATTGAATTTATTCATGCCAATGAATAAACAACAATCAATATATATTTGCTACACTTTCTAAGAGTAATTACAAAAAATGTCTATAATATAACGGCATTTTGCTAAGTACTATTTACCTTAGATCTATGGATTAAATATGAAAGAATGGTCGCATAAACCATTATCTAATTTATTTACAGTGGTTACGTATTGTGCTCATACATTTACAATCGTGATTTTAAAAGCACATTACGTAAAGCAATTTGTGTTTGGCTGTTTGTGAATATTTTTTTGTGCGAAATCGAATGAATGAATTTTTGTAGCCCAAGTACTCACATTTGATAACAAAGCTCACTGCAACACCACACCAGTGAATTTCTGGCGAAATAATTCCTGTACAATGTTTTTGATATACTGTAGCATTTGTAGTAATTACACTCATAACCATATTTGAATACCTACGAAAAGTCGTGAAAAAGTGTTCATGATTATTGTAAAATTTTTAAGATTTTAAGAAGAAAAATTTCAGCGCAAATATTATAATTAAATGTATTTTTTATTATATAACTTGATTTTAACATGTTTGGCACTAACAACGAATATAATGATATTATGTTATGAGATCAATTAGAATAATATAATTACTACAAGTAGTCTTGCATACATCACAGTATGTGAACTTAAATTGAATTCAAAAGGACACTGTTTTATGGATTAGACTAATAAAATAATATCATATTTTTTTAAATCACACAAACCAAGATAACGAATCTATATATTAAATTGTTTATGTAATAATATTTTGTAACCAATTTTATGTAATTGGCATTTTCTTATCTACAAACTTTAAATTAATTATTGAAGAGGAAAAAGTGGCTAGCCTCCTTTGCTGAATGTTTCTACACAAATATATTCGTTAATCCACACAACACTGAACTAAAAGTTCATCATGCCTACAAAGCCCCAGTAGCCTTTTACATTTAAACTTAAAGATATTATGCATATGATAAAAAGTGGTGTATTTATGCAAATGAAGCTAATGTTTCACTAATAGCCAATAAAAAATTTAAGGTAGCCAAAACGATACCAACATGGTTAGGTACCAGTTCTATATCGAATAGACACCCTTATTCATATAATAAGGAGAATACTGTTAGATTTTTAAATTGACGACCATTTATGACTACGTCTATGTACACAATGCAGATATAATGAGATTTACAATGAATAATGTCGTTTTATTTTTTTAATATACAATGTGATTCTTGCTTATAATGGTATTCGCTATAAAATCATTTGCTTTAACATCGAGTGGTACTAGTAAGAAATAATATTCACTTGTATAGATACATAAAATGTATCAATAAAAGGCGGTTAAACCGTCTGGTTTGTATAATAATTCTGCACGAGCTAGTATTTGTTTATGTTGTGTGCAATAGTAAGACTGCTACTGCAGCTACAATCTACACAAAATAATGAACATAATGAAGGTAATGGCAATAAATGTTTTTGGATCAAATCATCACACTATTCATTTTGGTAAGTTATGTTGTATCCCATGACATATTATAATTGTGAATTTACTGTTTGTCTGTCAGTCAGTGTATATGCAATGTAAGTACCAATGCATGTATCGTGTATATGCGGAAATTGCAATTAATACAAATACATGCTCTAACTTTCAAAAGAGTCAATTTTTTAGAATTCTGTCCTCTGAATTCTCTCGTGTATGACCAACAAAACTACTGTATGCTGTATTTGCAGCTTATTACAGAATAATGTCAATAGAGGAGAAGTAATACCTCCGGTCGATTGGGGTGCACCAATGGTCATTACCACAATGATGGTCTACCTCTCATTACAGGCATTAACTTAATCTTTCAAGTGTTTTTAATCCAAATCGGCCCGCTGGTCATCAAACTGCCCTAGTTGGTTTTCATATCTTAAATACACATGGCAAACTGGGTTACATTTAGTTTAGACATAATGAATCTTATAGTGAGTTAACTTAATGTAATTAAACTTGGTTTAATCAAAATAAAATCGGTCGACATTAGTTAACAGGTCAGATTGAAAATGAAAATCGAAATTTTTTGGTAACTTTTGTTAAATTAAATATGATATTTGCTCAGTACGTCAGTTTAGCTGACAAATGTGTTTTATTGTTCTTTTATTGTTTGCTTAAATAAATCTAACACTAATAGATTACAACTATGTTACTGGCTCGTATGAATTGATTGAATTGGCCATTAATGAAAGCAATTCTATTTCATTTATGTAGTTACAGTGATTGCTCTCTAAAAACTTATTTATTTTTGTTATTCTAATCGTAAAATAATGTCGAGCCGAGTAGAAGCACAAAGACACATTGGGATTGTACCGGCTAACTTATCTGGCACATAGTACCAATATTATACAGTCATGCCTTTAAAATGTGAATATTTAAATACGTAGTACATAGTTCTAAAATAACAAAGATATATTTAAGATATTTAATATAACAGATCTATAATTATATCGGTACGATGGCAGATTTTCATTATACAGCCTGAATTTTTTATAATAGAGCATAATGCTTATTACAAGGCATGATCTCAATTCCAGTATAACATTTGGTTTATTAAGTGAATCTGTATGTTAATTTTTTATTTTATATGAAAAGCTGTTTAACGTAAATAGCTGTAATTTTTATAGTTACTGCTCTGAAATATCTGATACTGACACCATTATATATATAGGTAACAATAATTTTTCAAAATAATAATTATTTGTGCTAACAGCGTGAATTCAAAGAATGTCTTTCTCTGAATTTTGCCTTGAGTCGTGCACAAGTGACCAACTGTAATGTGATGAAAAATTTAATTGAAAAGTACGATACCACAGCGTGTTACCACAACACGCAGTACCTTTTTGAAGAAGGAGCTAAGTTCTTGTTTGAATCGAATCTGAGTACAATACACAACTTAATTAATTTCGATATATGTAAATAAATTCTCAAACTTTCTTTTATGGTAAAGATCATACTGTTAAACGCATTAATAATTAGGGTTTATAATTACAAGTATGCTTATGGGTACTTTTCGTGTAATAGTACTCTATTGTTAATATATATATACATTTCACAATATCACATATTATTTATTATTATTTAGAGACATTTATTCTATATTGCTGACTGGATAGACTTTTTCATGTTTCATATCACGTCAACTAAGCAGAACAAACTAAAAGTCAGAGCTTTTAGACCAACAAAACCCAGTCTAATATGGTTATATATTTACTTTACCAAATACTAATAGTGGCCACAATAGGGACTGGGTTGGCAAATTGACATTTACATAACAGTCACGGGAAATACCATTATTATATACAAACTACCACCGCTATAAAAATTGTCATCCATCTGGTCACCAAAAATTTATCCAAGTGTACAACTAAACAAAATATTCTTTAGAATCGGTAAATGAAATCGAATTTTTAAAGATGAATACTTTTACTTGATTTATATACAGCCTTACTCGTAATTTAGTTATATATCTTGTAGTACCTGATACACACATACATTTGTACTCGATTTTAATTTCAATTAACAAGAGCATTGCCAAAATGGACAAAATTCTACTCTGTGATGTAAGTAGATACAGACGGAATAATGGCAGCTACATTTGCCAAACTCCTGCAGCGTAACCTAATGAAGCACTAAATGACAATGACTTTAATTTGTGGTCCATTGGAATAAAGAGTATTCCATACGAATAATATGATTACTAAATGTTTACTCTGGTGTGTGGATGAAACAAACACGTGGCTTGCCTACTATTAAAAAATTAACACAAAATATAGAAATATACTAAAATACTGAATATATTATTTTAGAGGCATAATATAATGTTTGCATTGTTTTATGGGTTTAGGACACCAAATACTGTTTCGTGTAGAATAACGTCTGCAGTCAAACGACGATATCATCTATGTTTATATGCAGGTATAGAAATACATGGAATATACACAGTATCCATTCAAAATGTTAATGTGACTGCATGCTAATAGTTTTTCTGTACAATACTATGTTATATTTATTAAGCAGTATCATTTTTTTCATATCAGAAAAGATTTTTAATTACAATATTATATTGGAATTATTACAAGCTAAAAAATTAACGAAATATGAAAACGCTGTAATTGTAAAGTGAAATTGTAATTTTTAATAGTTCCATATTATCCATATACATATTTGTAAAATTATCAAACTTTACAATTTTGGTTGGCTGCCTGGATATGAGAAAGCAAGTTAAAAGTGGTCTTATTTCAGGCGAGTGTGAACGAGACAATAGAATAGTATATTTGTATACATGGAAATAGTATAGAGTTGGGAAAACACATTATATAAGTGCTCTGGTTGCCATTGCTTTGCATCTTAATTCCACAGCATCGGTTTGTGTTATAAGGGGATTCTGTTTTCGTTGTACTACCACATATCCGGGCAAAAACTGACTTTTGAGTAATACAAGCCCCTTATTTGTAGCTGCAGAGGTTCCTACAACATCCTAACAAATAAAGGTAATCTGCTTAGTCGCATGTTTGCTGGGTGTTGTCGGGTTTACTGAACCACGACTATCAATAAAATAAAATTGCGAGCTGCGTTCAGTCGAAACTAGATCTTCCAATCTTGAATTTTTATATCTGCATATTAATTTGTTTATTTTAAATTAATCAGAGTTTAAATTAAATTACAGCAGAATGCCAACCAAACGTGGCTATGTGATACTATTTCTATAAATAAATTACATGTAGATAGATCTATTCATTTAGCTAACAAAATTGAATATATGTATAGAAAGCACATGGATCTCATATTGGTTCAATATAGAAATTAGATATTAGTAATTGAGGGAATAAGTTTAACCATTTTTTTACATTGGCTAACCTTACTCAAACAGCTAATACACTATGAAGAATATAGACTAATCGATTCGATTCATATACTTTATTTATGCCAGTCCCTAAGCAAAACACTAAATACTAATTTTTGATTACCACTCATTGTTATCAGCATTTGCAAAAATGTTCTAATATTGACTGCTGAGAGTGAAAGATTATTTTCGTGACACATTCCAATAAAGAATTACAAATGTTATGACAGAACCAATGAGATTTTACAGAATATGTGTTTATCTATAATCAGGTCAGAATTTTGAATTGTATACATTTATTATTCAGAATCATACATATGCATTTAACAAGTATTTACACTACATACATACAAATATCCAAGTGAATGGTATCCTACACAATTTTCATATAAACCACACGGCAAAATATCTCTACTAACTTTCTAAACGCACCAGTTTTATCTCTTTCAGCAGTATGATAACAATCTTGCATCTGACAATAAAACTGTTCATGGTAGATTAATAGAAAAATAATATGTAACTGTATCCTAATTTATTAGTATATTAATACTTTGGCTTGTAAATACTTTATGATATCTTATGATAAAATACTCTAGTACTTTATTAATGCAAACCTACAACCATCAGATACACTAAATTCAGCAATGCATACGTAAAGTAAGTAAGTACCACATTTATTCATGTGAGGATTGGGAATCCACTAATGCTATTTTCCAACAAGTACTTCCCACCCAATCAAATGGTACTCCTCCCACTCCATTAATGTTATTTCACAAGTACTGTAGTTCACAATCAAGTGGCGCACTTGCCAATCCTCGAAAGATATTTGCCCAACAAATACAGCAATGTAATTATGTATTGCCCTGTTCAACCTTTAAACAGGATATTTCACTAGACGATTCATACAAATTATTATTACGTATCTAACAAACAATGACTATTACAATATCAATAGTAGTATAACACCATTTATTATATAGTATTGTTTTATAACTATTTAGAGGTAGAACAACATCAAATGACAAAAATAATTAACCTAATACAAAAAATAAAACACATTTAAAAAAATTCTAAACCTTTACGCTCCAAAAATTATTAGTCGTGTAAACTATGTAACTCTGTAACTCAAAGTAAACACGTTAAAATCTACTATCCTTACTATACACTTCTGTCGGCGAGTCTAATTAAAATAACAAATCGAAAAACAAAAAGACTAACATTATACGATGAGTCGTCGTCAGTCTTCCAGTGGTTGCGACCTGTCACACTTCCGCTGGTAAACGTGCATTAGCAACTCTGGATACACCAGACGTGTCGTATCTCTCAGGTAGTTACTCTGAATTATAAGCCGCAGCTCAGGGGAATCATCCAATTCACCTCTGTGGAAATCATAAAATGTCACATTTACAAATCACTACCAAAGTTTCTACACGTCAAAAGAGTTTTTAAAAAACAAGCCAAACTTACATGTACAAGTCATAAAGTCTATAGAAGCCTTTTGTCTTGACGATACCACCTAGCTCGGATACGGCTTTGGCCAAGCGAGGCACATCTCGGAGAACCGAAGAAATTAGCACCACTTTTTTGTCAAAGAAATCGTTGTCCATATCTGACAATTTGCTAAAAGGTAAAAAAGGGATCTTATGATCAATCAATTGTAAATAGTAGTAATAGTCATAGAGGAACAGGTACTTACACCACATTAACGGGAGCAGTGTCTGTAGAGCTCAGCGATTTGGTGCGTTTGGAGGCTGCAGTTAGACCAGGAGACAATTCCCTCTTCGAGGTAGTAGTGTTGCTACCCTCCGGTGTGAAACTGAAAAATAAAAATTATTTTAATTTTAGGTAATCATTTGAAAAAAGAAAATTACGTGGTAGATAGTAATATGGTAACTAACACTTCCATTTGGTCGGAGCCACAGTCACCGGCGCCCGGCTTGTCAGCACTGTAAAATATTGTGGTCATTAAAAATTGTCCTACATATATGTAATACTATAAACCTTTGACAAAAACGTTTCCGAAACTTACAATTTGTCGTTGTTATTGCTGTCTCGACACATTTCTGTAAAGACAGCAACGACCGGGGCAGCGTCACCATGAGTTGGGTTAGGTTCTGCTACGACATATAATCGATCTAGGCCAAAAGGCCCTGTGACATTCGGGTCCCCATGAACGACCAGATGCAAGCGTCTGATGCAACCAAACCGTTGGAGGTCACGGAGCTGTTTCTCTTCCGACGCAGAGGAGAACGCGATCTCTACGCGATGTTCCACCTAAAACAAAATATTAAAATTACGATTTAAAAATGATTTTCTGAAAATTGACAACACTTGTCATTAAGAACCACTTACATCTCCTTTTATGACCACGACAACTCTGGAAGATTTGTGGTTGTTAAATGACAGGATCGACAGGGTTGCAGGAGGGTTAAATATGACAGCCATTTTGCCAAACTCCTTCTCCTCTGGCAATAGCCAAGGCAGGCCTGGATCGTCTGCCAGTAGAGTCGTAGCACAATAACCCTAATAAATATATATAATTATTTTAATGTGAGATGTTGAAATGAATCTCTCCAACACAATAACGTTTCGATGAAAACAGCTTTTAAAAATATTTCAGATAATTATTTACCGTAAGAGCAGAACTGCACTCGATTACCTCCATTTGGCATCTGGTGTATAATAGCACTTCTATGGTCTGCTAAAGATGGAATACAAAGATACAATAAATACTGTCAATTCTTCCTTGGGGTTTATTCACTTCCTTTATCATTATTATTATTCATTTTATGTTTTCATAAAAATGTACAATGCTAAATGTGTTTACCTTGAAGAATAGCAAGTCAAAGTTAATTAGTTTGTTAGAGACAAGGGCAGTCTGTGGGGTGCTGTTCCCAGTATAACTGTGCCAGACGCCGCTTTTCAGAAGACGAGTGCAAATTTCCCCGTCCGTTCGCGATATAAACTGCAAGTAATTAAAACTTTAGATACAAATATAGATGATGACATGTGTACAAACAACACAAGTAAAGTTGCTCACCCCACACAATTTATACAGTTTATCACATAGAATCACCTCCTCGTCAATAACTGTACAATTTTGTACAGCCACTAGGAAAAATTTAGACCCTTGCACCTGCAGCACCTAGACAAAAACTCAAATTTTTATTTTCAATTGTTACGTAGTTTTCCTTTGTCTCACTATTGTAGGTTATTACACGAGAAGGCAGCGACCCTCCATTACAATCTATAGTATGAAACAGAGCATTTCGTCCATCGGTGCCCACAGATGAAAATTGAAAATTTGCAGTCTCCTTATACTATGAACAAACAATACAAACCGTAATTATGACCGTTGAAAACTGTGTATGACATTAGTAATAATGTAATTTAATGACAAAAATTTATCTTGCCTTTAATTTTATGGAATTGAAAATTTCTTCGAGTACTATTCGGGTATCACTCGATGCAGATCCTAATTTTCCTTCAAATAATATCTCTGGGCACTGAATACAATCAGACACTAATATCTGTATGGCCCTGAACATTTTGTAAACAGTTTTAAATACAATTTTCAGTTTATCAAGACAATTTTTTACAATTATGACAAACTTTTGATTTTACCGCTGCATAACAAGGAGCATTATTTTACTTTTGTAAGCAGTATTTTTGGGCACACTGCGTAAGTGGAGGTCATGCGTCAAAAGGCGGTGCGATTGTCTATAATAGTTTCAGGTCCTCCTGCTCCAATGGTCACTTAAATGTATTCCACGTCGTTATGCGTCGAGTAAAACAAACGGTAGTGCCACAACAAACTCTGAATTATTAGCGGAAAAACCACAATTTAGTAATTTTTATAAATAATGTATTATCATAGCTTGGTCTGTACACCGATGCAAATGTGTACAGAATGAATGGTATACGCTATTTATGTGTGAAGGATTTCATGAATATAAATCAGCTTGGTCTGTCGACAAGTGCATACAAATAATTGAATCAAAAATTGAACTGTCTCCCCTGCCTTCTCTTGACATGAGATGTAGGCCTCCGAAAATCTGTTATAAACGGTTCATTGAGTTCTAGAAGTGCTTAACTTACTTCTAGATGCTATTGCCATGAAGGAATGTGGTATTAGTGAGAATGAGGTCCTTACAGCTACTGAAATTTGTAAATGCTTTCTGTGCAATATTTCCCATAATAAACAATACATTATAATTTACAATAATATTGTTACAATTCTTGATGTGAGCCAATGAAATGGGAACTTAAGTGCATTTTATGGATAGTTAGTAGATTGGCAAGTGTGCCAATGGAATGGGAACTGTAGTGCATTTTAGGGATAGTTAGTAGATTGGCAAGTGTGCCAGTGGAATGGGAGGTTCAGTACTGGTTGGGATAAAGCGTTATTGAAATGGCTGATGTATTCACATTGCAACTTTATATTACTTACTTTTGTGTCTGTATGAATATGGGTAAATATTTTGCATTTGTCAATTGTGGTGAAAGAGTGGACTGTAAAGTTCAGTGTTAGTCTCAAAAGGCTGCAATAATTGTAATGTTTGGGTGGTTTACGATCCAATGGAATATGTCTACATATACGTCAAACAGCTGCACCACTTTTGCTCGCTGGAACTGTGATCATGATCAAGGATATATGATTACCTCATATATACTTTTTAAATCGCACATGGCTCAAATTAAATTGTCGATTTGGAGTGGAATATTGATCACTGATATTTAGGAATTGGTGCTCCACTGTTAGACTATCAACTACAACAATTGATTGATTTTTAAAATAAATGTAATTGCAAAATAAGTTAGGTTCGAGGGACAATTCATAGGGAATCCAATCCAGCCCCAATTTTAGAGCAATAGCAATCTTAAGAGCTCTTGTTGAGTGAGTAATGACAATAAATAATAGAATAGGGTGCATTATTGTCAAACAACGTATCCTGCAAGTTTTTACACCAATGAATATTATTTAGTCTACAATAAGGTGACTCGTGAGTCGTATTTTACTGATGAGACGGAAAGCATCCTGCTTATCTGTGAAGGCACACGAGAATTGTCTTGCTAACAATATAATTGTAAACAACTATATTAACGATTAGTGATATTATGATTTGAGTAATAGATTGATACAAGATAACAATTGTTCTGCTTATATTATTCATATAGTCAAACCTGTTCTACATTATATCTTCAGGATTTAAACATCCACAGTAAAATAATTTACAGAACTTTTTTTTCGAATTTAGCGGATTTAATATATAAACATGTTAAAATATCTCAAAATTAAAATGTGTCCATTTTCGCGGTTTAAAAATTCATTCCTTAAACATTAAACTAGTACCCTGTTGTGCAAACACCCTATTCATTCGGACATGTACTGCTGAGTAAACTGAATGATGATGCATCATGTCACATCAGCATTTGCTTTTTACTACGCAAACTCTAAGAATTTCCTCCTCTTCTGCTTCAATTTTGGCAGTTGAGTATTAGAGAAAACGAAATCACTTCAGAGCGAGAGAAGACCGCTAGCAGAAGACAGTTTGTGAAAACTCATTAGTGACACATCATATTTTCTCATCAGCACCTTTGCGATAAAAAAATGGCACGAAGACGGTACAGAAGGGGACGAAGGACCAGAAGAAATACACAGCGTGTCAACGAACTAATCAACAATATTCCTCAACCGGAAGTAACAGAAAACCTAAGCGGGATCGTCATAGTAGCCCGTCAACACTGTACGGAACTATCGCTGCTCGAAGCTGTTAGTGTTATCGGCAGGCAGTGGACAAACAACAGCATGACAACAAAAACTCCTGAAATTAAATTTTTTCCAGGCAGATTTGCGGATGCGGCTAAAATTCTAAAGCAAGTAATTGGGAATGGATTATCGTCTCGATTTCTCCACACCAAGGACATCTTACCGGTCAACCGTACCGTCAAAGTAAGAGAAAACAAATTAACGTTTCATATAAATTAACACTTGCATTTTTTATGAATATAATTCTAACTTACAAAGGGATGTCTTTTGCATTCCAGGCCTCCAAACTACACGTAGTCACTGCTCTAACGGAGATCCTAGAAGGATTGTCTAGTCCGCCGCCGTCCTACATCATTCGTGTGATAAATAAAAATCTGGAAAAATCTAACATCATCGAAGTTACCCTTCGCAATCTGATCAGTAGAGTATTTCCAAATTCGCACGAGGATAATTCTGCAGGTAGGATGTTGGTAGCAGTTACCTCATCAGAGTTGACATCATTCATCACCGTTATGAAAAACCCACATCGTTTCAATATGATGCGTTTGGAAGGTCAAGGGTAAGTAAACCGTTTTTAGATAACAAAATATCTCAATATGCTATATTTCATGAGACAATGTATAATTGGGCATTTTTTGTGTTTTAATTACAGTGCCGTAGTGCGCGCCCCAGTGGTAGCCCCGGCTGAACCTGCTGTAGTCCAGGCCCCCATGGGTATTGGCCAACCAGCTGCTCCTCCGCCTCCAAACGAAATAGTGCGAGAGTAAGTAAACCGTTTTTAGATAACAAAATATCTCAATATGCTATATTTCATGAGACAATGTATAATTGGGCATTTTTTGTGTTTTAATTACAGTGCCGTAGTGCGCGCCCCAGTGGTAGCCCCGGCTGAACCTGCTGTAGTCCAGGCCCCCATGGGTATTGGCCAACCAGCTGCTCCTCCGCCTCCAAACGAAATAGTGCGAGAGTAAGTAAACCGTTTTTGTCTCCTGACCCTATACTTTATAATTAATTACATAGTAATGTATAATTGATATTCCAAGGATTGACAATCCAACGGAGGACGTCAGTTCTTACAGTTTCTATTGGAAAGTGCCATTAAACTCCATTGGCCAAGAAGCTGATGACCCTACTGTCATGGAGGTTACCCCAATCCAACAACAACACCAACAGTAAGTAAATATTTCTATTGTCCCACTAAGCATGAGTAATTTTATAGTAATGTATAATTGATATTCCAAGAATTGACAATCCAACGGAGGACGTCAATTCTTACAGTTTCTATTGGAAGGTGCCATTAAACTCTATTGGCCAAGAAGCTGATGAGATACAAGCTGATGACCCTACTGTCATGGAGGTTACCCCAATCCAACAACAACACCAACAGTAAGTAAATATTTCTAGTGTCCCACTAAGCATGAGTAATTACACATGTATAATTGATATTCCAAGATCTGACATTACAGTGGATGACTTCTATACCTTCTTCTATAAATTCCCGTTTAAAACTGTTGTTGAACTTGTGCCTAGTAATCTTTATGAATACAATAGTGAAGTACCAACTTAGTAAATATTAATGGGATTTATGGCTATCGTATAGTTGTCAGCAGAGAAGCCATAAGTTGTGACTCCTGTTCGCCATAATGCATAATTTAATTGGACATAATTGCATCGATCAACATGTTTACTAAATACAAAATCTGTTCTCTTTAAGGTTGCGGGCACCTCTCAGAAATTTATTGCGAAGGAGGATCACCATTTAAGGACCAACCGAAACCAGCCAAACTTACAAAATATTACACAAATAAGTAAATATGATTATCGTAAAGCAAAACTACACCCAGTTGTTTAATCAGTTATTTTTTATTTATTTATTACACAAATTGATTACATTATTTTAAAGAAGGCTGCATAAAAATTGACGCTTTCCAAATATTTGTCTTATAGTTAAAGTACTTATTTGTTACAACATCATTACATATATTCATATTTTTTGCAGGAGGTCATGAAATGTCAATGAAATGTCAATGAAATGTCAATGAAATGTCATGAAATTTAATGCTACATCAGTAACATGTGGTTTGCTTTTCGTGCAACGGTATTACAGCAGAGAAATATATATACTGCATAATGCTGTGCCACCATAATGAAAATAATGTGCAAGATATTATTTAGTTTGGAACATATATATATTAGATACGTAATTGATTGCACTAAATGAAAATCATTTATTAGTAAAACTGGATTCTCTGACCTAACATGGACAACGGGTTCTTTGTGTTAAAATTTTGACAGATTTTCATCAGAAATCATTTGGGTTGGACCTCCAAAATCGTAACGATCTTAATTAATTCTAATGTACATAAGGTACGCTATGAAACATTCATAAAGTTCCTTAGTAGATAGGCAAGTGTACCAACTGATGGGGAACTGTAGTTCTTATTGAGAAACGTGTTAGTAGATTGGCAAGTGTGCCAATTGATCGGGGGCTGCAGTCTGATTCAGGAAAATCCTCTGAGGATTGACAAGTGTGCCAATTGATTGGGAACTGTAGTACTTAGTAGATTGGCAAGTGTGACAATTGATGGAAAGGTGCAATACATTTTAGGGAAATGCATTATTAGATTGGCAAGTGCCCCAATTGATGGGGAGGATGGTGCATTATACTTGTTTGTATGGGACACAAGGCTATTACTATAAGAAGGATGAGACTCCGATTTTGTTTAAAACGGAAAAACAGTTGCATTTATTTACAATGTAACAATGTTATCAAGTGTTCATATAATGTAATCGATAGTTTTATGATTCAGTGTATATCAGCATAAATAGTATAAAATTACAATGAATAAAACACTAATTAGTTAAACCCTTAGACGTAAACTTTTTGACACTGTACATGTGTAGACTGGCGACGAGCCAAAGACGAGACTTTGGTGGGTTTTATATTGGTATTAATACTTTCGTACGCATATCAGGTACAGCGAGAAGTTTCTTTCGAGAAAAAATATATAATTACTTTTATATGTAAATTATGGAAATAATGGTATAAATAAGCAGTGGAAATATACCATTGTACTGCTTATGGGTTATGGCAATACGTATGCTAATATACCTATGATCTATACGACATTTTCAAAGAAATGTACGGAGTTATTTGGACGGTATAATGTCTTCCTTTGAGAAACGAACGTGTTTAGCTGAGTTTAATACACACAGTTAGTGCACATCAATGCCTATTTCTTAAATGATCCATCTCAAAAATAGACTATATTCCTGTGTAAGTAAACACACCGCACCGTCTTGTGCTCAAACCCAAAAAGTTTCAATTCCTATTTCCTCTATCACTTCCTCATTGCATCCGAGCTGTAGATAACAGCATTGTATTGTCATGAACGCCTACGAATACAATTAGTTTTAACCTTTAAGCAATAAATTGAGAATCAGTTTATGCGGCTATACAAAATCTTAAGGCACGTACACTTAGCGTACAACAACTTATTTCGGGCAATAAAGTAGAACTATGCTATAAAAGCCTAATTATTCTTTTCAAGCTACAGTAATTGTATTAAGAGAGCTTGCTAATAAGCCCATCAATTTAAACATATTAGAGCCCCTTATCCAATATTCTCAAGTACATAATCTAATTTGCAGAAAAATGTAGAGCGAACGTTACATTATAGTATTTCATGCAAAAAGAGCGTCTCCACCAGTTAAGTTCAGTTCAACAAAATAACTAATATTAACTTCCCACAAATGTAAAAATACAGAGCAGTTCAACATTATTGCTTTATTTTCTTGATATTTCCTCAAGAGGTTCCAATGCAATATCATAATTGTACAATTTCAATAATTTGATAATAAAATACTTTTCGTAATTGATACACAAATAGTTTGTTGCATACCTTTCGTTCGCATTTTAGACTATCTAATGGCCGTTCTGGCTTTTCACGTCTGCTATAAAATATAAAAAAATAAGTGAAAACCCTAATGTTTGAATTAAGCTAGCTAGAAAAGCTATAAGGCAGGACTTTCTAAACACTATCTCCCCGTTAATCTAAATAATTAAATACTCGTCTTTCCGTCGATTTTGTTAAAAATAGATAATGGAGGAGTATGTTCATAGACATGTCATTTTGATAAAATTTCGACTTTGCTAAAATACACTAATGATTGGCAATGGTATCGACTGATTGGGAGATGTAGTAGTACTTGCTGGGAAGATGCATTATTGGATTGGGAGATTCAATACTAGTGACTAAAATACATCAATGATTGGCAATGGTAGCGACTGATTGGGAGATGTAGTAGTACTTGTTATTCTAACTGGGAGTCCCGTTGCAGTGACACGTACAATTGATGTCAACTCGTACTAAACGGTTACATGTTATGTGCACACACAATGAGTTTATCACTACTGTTCCATACCTTCTTTGCAGGTTCGAAATATCTACATTTGATTAATTTCAATGTGTTAAAATAGTGTATGTCATTTAATGAATATACCGAGCAACATTTATTATTTTTTGAGTTCACATGCACTATTATCTAAAAAAATGTACAAACTACAGTGCACTTTGACAATTTTACTAATTCAGTGATAATGAATTCTCTGTAAATACTATATGACTATTTTTTTTCACTGCTCCCCCTTCCTTTTGATATGCTATAATATGAATCCATATGACAATGAAATTATAAAATACTAACACTACTAAATGTATCTAGCTACATTTCACAAGCACATGTGTATTAAAATTATGCAACATTACGATGGTGGCTACTGTTAATGCACGTTTATTAAATCAATTTACGTACTCAATAGTTCAATTATGAGAATATATATTAGAATTCACAACAAAACAGCTTCAATGATTATTGCAACATCAACGACGCAGCCCTGATAAAATGCTAGTTATAAATCTGCTTATATATATACTTGAATGTAAATAATTAACTAAAATATAAATAACACATCTCAAACGTCACTGACGAATCAATTATTTAGTAAAACATGTGGATGTGAACTTGATGAAACGCTTAACAATGGATAGACCGCATAGTGACGAGAGGCCGTGTGTAACTTTGTTACAATGTTAACGATCACAAAATTTGACGTATTTCCGTTAGCTCATCAATTGATCCTTTCGCCTGTAATGTCGTATTCATTGTAATCTGAAAAAGTAACATACATAATTAATATTTAAATAATTTTGAAGAGTCTATGATCAGGTAGAAGTGGTGCAAGTGATTGCATTTAATATGGATGCACTTTGTGTAGACACCAGATCTTTTCATGGTAATTTGAACTCTTCGATTGATGATAACACACTGACTACCTAACTTACAAATAAATTACATTTCAGAGGAATTTAAAGTAGAAAATGTTAGGCAAGTAGTTCTATTACTCATTATTTGACAGGTTTTATTACTGTCCAGGTCAGGTAATAAACTTGTTGGCCAAAAACAATATCTATTTAATATTTACGTGTAGAATAAATATCCATAATCAAAATTCAGTTATCCGATAGTTTTATTAATATCCTCTAATGCAATATTACTACTACTACACTAATTATGCTCTTATTATACTACTATTATTTTAGTATAAGCAACACTTTGCAGGAATCTGTTATTTCATTATTATTACTGACGCACTGCTACTACTGGACAATTTTTGGGATTACTGGATAATTATAAAAAGTCGCTAATTAACTTTTATCTGAAGATTTTATCCCCATACATTTGTATATATTAATAATCCGGTTAGGTTAATCCGAAGCGGGTCAACGAAGCTGACTCTCCCACCTATTACTGTAATCGCTAATTAACTTTTGTCGAAGCATTTTCACCTAGAATTAGAAAAATAATGGAAGTTGTGGGTCTCCTTTTACTTTGATTCCCCAAGAGAGATTTGCCCAGTCGGAGGTATATGATATATAGTATATAATATATAATCATAAATGGTTTCACTGAAATGTGTTCAATAACAGGTGCAACATATTTTTTTAATGTAACGTTAATTTTATTAATGGAGAGTGAAAAAGTTATGGCTGTTCCACTCGAACGGGATGACCGGCTTAAAAATTGTAATGTTATGTGTGTGATATAGTTAATTAACATACCAAAAGCCACCAAATAAATAGATCGTATGCCGATTCATTATGATATAGTATTATGCAGATGGAACTCTCTGAATATTAATATTTATAATTATTATGAATTAATTACTGGAAAATAAATACTGTTGAATATTAGCATGTACATAATCTAATTTACATCTACAAAAAATGATTAGATTGTCTTTCTTTAATTTGCATATACCCGAAAAATTTATCATCGTATAACAACTACCCAATAAGTTGCAATATTTCTATTGCAACTACTGTAGCAATGAAGTGCTTATTGTTAATAAATTAAAAATCAAAAAGTGTAACATATACGTATTAGTATATTGTATATTAGTAGGCTCGCATACTAGCATCATTTCATCTGACAAAAAATTGGAGGCAGTGGTTATGGTGATGCAAAACAGTTGGTTGTCAATGATCTCTAAAAGACTCATACACACCAGTCCCAAATAAGGAGAGGTGAACAATACATTTATCAGTCAAGTCATAACTTTATCTTAAATTTTAGCTTCTCCATCCTTACCCATTAACTGTTGGGTGTATGGCACGGCAAACTGATAATAATGAGGCAAGCCCAGCTCTTACCTCAGCTCACAATTGACCTTCGTAGCAAATAGCAATGATTCTATTATTCTATTCCCTTTTCTACGGACCAAAAGGAAATGGTCAACTTATGGAACGTTCAGGGGATTATGTTAGCTTTGTTATCATATTGTTTTGATATGTAGTCATTGTAATGCATTCATGTAGTGTTAACGATACCTTCGTGTTGCATTCATGTAGTCTTGGTGTTGCATTCGTTATAAGCTCTCGATCTTAGTAAATACATATTTTTAATATATATTATCAGTAGTTTAGTTGTAGTAGATAATTATTATTAGTAAGTGTGATCATGTAATTGTTATTATTATTACAAGGAAAATTACAAGGAGTTTTTTTCACACTTTCATAACCACTGTCATTTCCCAATCCATTATTGTATCACCCGATCATCATAGGTGCTTGTTATTGTGATCATTGTAATGAATGTATTTAAGCATGAGTGTTTTCATTCCTATGAGATAAACTCACAAATCAGGCGATAAAATATTATGAGTATATTTATTACATAAATAAATATACTCAGTCTTTCATGGAGTTAAATCTCTATGTTGGAAATACATTGACATATTATGCAATTAGAATTGCAGCGAACATGCCAAATATTTGCCAATTGTTATTTTGTCACTTCATCATTTCTCGCTACAAATCATATTGGGTGGTTAGTAAACTTGTAAATCAGGGCTTATTGAATTTTTAATTACATCCAATAGCATGGTCACGTTTACTACTACTAGTTTTCTTTTTACTGTTGTCATTTTGTGACTACCGTGCCCATTTTTCAATTTCTTCATTCCGTATGGGAAACATCCACCACGAAGAAAAACACTCGTAATCTTTTTTGAAAGTTTATTTTGTTTTAGTATTTTACTGAATACTAAAAAATAACTATAAAAACAATTGTATATAATTAAATGACAGAATAGGATTTAACTAGTATATCTTTATATGGGTTTCACAAATATAAATGTAATTTTCAAGTAAATCGCTACTGATTGCAACTAGAACAATTTTTTTTGGTAAATGTTTGTAAATGACCTAACTAGGGAATACCATTATATGGTAAAATACCATATAATGGTATTTTTGGGTAACATGGTGTCTCAAAGAGGAAAAGATTTTTAATGCTTTTTCAAAGGACCAAATTTTGTGTCGGGAAATTCGTTGATACTATGTGAAAATAATTATTTATAATTAGATGATTTAAATTTATAAATATTAAATGAATACCGGCCGGTTACCAAAAAATATGCACTGTTTATTATTCACTATCATGTAATATTTATAGGTTGGCTTTCTTCCACTTTTGGTACTATAACTCTCCAGAATTAATATGTGAAATTACAACATGCAATGTTTTAACACATCTGAATCTTTCTGTTTTTTGGTTGGAGTGCACCAAAGGGTCCCCAGAGAAAAAATTGATGGAAATCTAATAGAAAGTCAACTAAAAGTGAGCAATATTCTTCTGAGCTTCTTTACTGAACAATACGGCAATGCAATTTAGTTTAGTGTATTTATATCTATATGTATATAGTGTGTCTTGACCTTACCACGTTTTAGATGCTTGCGAGATTGGGGTAGGGTGTACTGTGAACTTTAGTATACAATGTATTGTATATAAGAACCTCGTTCACTTTACTCAAATTATTCTGAATCGGATCAGAGTGAATATTTACATGAAGCATTGACCAAATACAAAAGACGCAAGTTGTTTGCAAATCAAAAAATCATTATTTATTTCTTCTTTGCCCTAAACTGTCGACCAATCTTTGTTAGTAAACAATAAATTACAGGTTCAATCACAACTAAAGAAATTGTATTACAACAATTATTTATTGTTCACTATTTTATCTGAACAAATCCAATAAACCGAACCAATCGGGTGTACCACCAGGGGGATTTTCACTTTAAAATCCCACATTGCCCCATGTATGGGGTAATTGAGATTCATATTCAAAGTCTTTACATCGACACCTTTAAAACGATACCCCACTTTCCATATATTCATATTTAAAAAATAAGTGGGCGTGGCCATAACTCCATGTGGGTGTAGCCGATTTGACTCGAAAACATCTCGGATGTTCCTTTTTACTTCCTCTTTCGAATTCTGGAAACAGACTTGAAAAAAGTTGACGCGTTCGAAAGTTAGAGCGTGGACACATCCTTAGAACGTGGACACACCGGACAGACATCAACGATGAAATAATAAAGTACCTGGTGGTTATCATTTCATCGTTCACTAATTTTCTATTTGGAATATATTTTATATTATATAATTTTACATTTGTTTTCAGTTGCAGCAGCTGGATGTGTTTTTACATTGTCGGTATTTCAATTTTTCCAAGAATTTTTTACATATTAAACTAGCTTAATTAATTAGCTTAACCCCGACGTAATCTGTATATAACATTTATTTAATTTGTTGAAACCAAATAAAAGATACTAAACAATATATATTTGTTACATAATATTTGTTATTTCTTTAGATATTGTATATGTCCATAATTGCAAACATCTGTGCAAGCTACAGTATAAAATTCAAATAATTGTGGACTATTTATCTGTTACTTGATCTTGGCCGTAGGATGCCGTTTTTAATAGTCGTGTTTATTTATGACACGACTTCGTGAGGGCATGAAAGCTTAGCGATTCTAAAAGATATATTACCAATTTGGATTGGTTAAGGTTTTTTTGCATGTAAATATATGTGAGTGACTACGACTATTTTTTGCTCAACATTTGATTTGGGGAATTAATATTCTTTTACTTTGGAAAATATTTCCATTTCCTATAATGTCAGTGTATCTTCATAATTTTGTTATATGTTCATTTGACAAAGTGGCAACCTCATGATCGATGATTTGGTTCAATGGAACTTTCTTTACAAAACGGCTATTTCACCTTTACTCATCACATCTTTCTTCGAGAGTTTCTAGATTTCAGACTACTTATCACGAAATTTTTTGTTGTGTAAATAATTGAATACTTTATGCCTTTATTGCTAAGTTATATAATACTGGTTTAATTTTGAAGACGTTGATTGCCTCTTCGTCAAAGCTTTCTAAATTATAAACAGGGTGTTGTTTACAGAAGAGCAATTATTAAACTCGTTTCTTGTAACACGACTTTCACTATAGGTTTTGTCATACTCATATACCACAATGATCATATAACATAAACATATAATCGTATAACAGTAAAGGAATGAGTTATAATCAAAACATCTAAAATAAAGACATTCTGTTAGGATACCAATACTTTACAATTTATATTTTGATTTTACTTACTGTTGCATCATCTCTATGTACGTAATTGTAGCTTCATTATTTTATGTAACTTACATACTTACACTTTTCATCAACTGAAAATTAAATGTAATTAATTCCATCTACAATAAATATAATCATGAATTTAATTATTAAATATATATTATTGTAGATAAATTAACCACAATGCTATTTTATTGTACAATACATTATTGTTAAATTTCTGAGATTTTTAATACAATTGTTTATTCTACTCGCATCACAAGCAGGGATACAGACATACTTTAGGAGAAAATTATTGTGCAACTGTTTGCCAGTCTCTCATCATTGTTATTATTAATTGCAACAAACTATTCAATAAAAATGCATATGCTTGAATAGGTCAAAGAAAATGTTATATCGGATAAGATATGATAATTTGGGCAAGTTCCTAAATACCAATTTACTTTTGGTATGTGTTTTCTTATGGGCATAGATTTCCACATGTGGTTCTGTTGAGCTATACGTAGCCTATAATGCTATTTTTAATGATCGAAAAATTGTATAAAGGCAATTAAAAATTCCCAAAAGATCTTCGCGTTTCTCGAATAACGATTACTTATTATTCGATATTTATTCGATATCGAAAAGTATTTTGTTTTTTGCAACTTTACACAAATGCCACCCAATACACTAATATTGTACCGTAGCGGTAGCTCTATAAAAAAGTCCTAAGAGCTAAAAATGATTATAAGTATATCCGGAAGGCACAGTGCGTGATTTTTTAGCGTTTTCAGGCGAATTTATGACCTATAAAACAGAAATAAAATTACACGTTATTGTTAGCTCTGTTGAAAACACGTCTACCGTGTACATACATTGCCTTGCAAAGGTATTATAGCAAGGGATTCAACTCCATCAAATTTCTAAGCGGCGAAAAATAATCAAGTCAACATGATAGAATGAATGCTTGAATCTTTCCCAGTCAAATGTGAAATCATTTAAAAAACCCACGTAGTATAATTCAATAGAAAACATAGAGGAAACATATTTTTTAGAGATTCACCTTTTCAGTCTCGAATCACAGTCTCTTGGAGTGTCTAACCAAATATTTGCACAGTTCGACTTTGCAAGGGATGTACTCGCATGTAAATAGTTTTGGAGGAATTTTTTGTTAGTGCACATAGTGTATATGCAAAAATTTTAATTGTTTAATCGTTTGAAAATTTAGACATGATTATAATACAATACTCATAATTTACGCGCATTTATCTGACATAGTTAAAATGACCACTTCAACAATACACAAATCTTTTACTTTTTAGAGGCGAATAACTAGATACATTTGATAGGCACCAAAGCAATATAAGGGCAATTACATTTTTGACAATCTCTAAACTCATACAGTAAAACCTATTGTAGTAATAAATGAGTTATAAATATTTTCATATGTTCGACTCAAAAAGCTTAACGCTGTCATTATTAACTTTGACATCTGTTAGCTTTTGGGAAGTCTCATGTCACGCGAATGTGAACAGAGACAGTAAAATACTATATTGGTACGCTATATTATCCATGGAAATGCTATAGAAATGGGAAATACATCAGAAAAGTATAGATAATGTACAGATTCGCAAACTTGAATATACATAGAGATTATGTGGAAGCATCTTGATCATATTTGAGAGAATCTGAATGTGGTTAAATAGAGTATTGTATAGTTTCTGACAAAGGCAATATCTTAGAAGTATTATATTTTATTTTGCTTGTACCGCAAATGTGTTGGACTTTGCTACTAAAAAAATGACAAGTTACATTTCATCATATTATTACTCAAACAGCTAATACACTATTAACAATAACGAGTAGTGTAGAAAGTGTCAAATGTAATGGTTTCCCAATCTATTACAAGGGTTTCCCAATACTACTGTATGGGCTCCCAATCCACATATAAGATTTCCAAACAATGTTATCAGCCTCCCAATCCACGTCCCATGTCGAGAATGAGGGAACAAAACAAAAGTAAGTTAAGCTAGAACCAATGTGCTATTGCCAATTGAAATATAATTGACAGCCGCATGTAAAAATATTATGACGCCAAAAATGGTTGCATTCTCTACCCTCATTGTCTACACCTTTAACTTTAACCAAAAGGAGCAATTTTTGTCTTTAGTCAATAAACCATTCCAAGGTGGAATATTTTTAAAGGGTTATATAATATTTTTATTTAAAGACTGTCCACATCAAATCTCACCGGAATGATTCGGTCAACTCTGTCAAATTCACAGACAAAAGTGATTTAATGATATAGTGACGGAGAATGTAAATTCTGTGCTGTTTGATGTTGGGCATACTTCTATTCCATAAAAACATGAATCTCGTTCTTTTACGATAGTTATAAACTATTTTTTTCAAAAGTCACCTATGCAGAGACATGAAAGTCATCTAATAAAAACAATGTCCCATAACTTCCATGAAACAATCCTCTTTGCAGTTTATTTAACAATTGTGAGTACAACGAATTATGTGTTTAATGGATTTTTATTTTTATAAATTGGCAATGTAAATGGTTACAATTTAATTTATGTGAGCACAATCGAGGTTGTAGCTACATTTATATACCAAGTACACTAAGTTAGGAAACTAAATATAAGTGTTTACCAGTAATAGTTAGCATAGCCAACAGATATACAAACTAAATTATAAAACAGATGGTAGAATTAGTAGACATTTAAATAAAAATTGTTCAAATGTGTTAATGTCAATTAAAATTACTGGATCGTGGTCTTGAGTTGAGAGTTGTACTACACGCTTGCGAAACTGCAAATGAATTTATGTTTTTTCTAGCGTAAGCCTGTGCGACGGCAATTGGATTGGCAATGTAAAGTTGTCTTTCTGGAAATCGTATTCAGCTCCCAACGGTTTTGGTCATTGACTCCATATGGCATTCTCATCCCCTAGAATATCAGAATTACTTTATTATATAATCATGTACATGACTCGTAAAATTATGTCGGGCCACAATGATAAATTTTGATACTTACGTCTGAATTCACTGTCTTGCCCCGGCAACATCCACCTCTGTCTCTGGGATAGGAGCATCAACGGGCAGCTCATTCACATTGGCGGCTATAGTTCCCGGAGTAGGAACAACAACTGCCACGGGCAGCTCATCCAACTGGCCAGCCATAATTGCGCTCACAGGGACGCTATAAAGTCAACAAATATATATATATTGTAAAATGTATTAGTAGGATATGTTGGGACAAGATGATCAATCTTTATACTAATCCTTTGACTAGTAAGCAGTAAAAGTTTAAATTGTTAATGTAACAGCTATTGACATGTAAATATATTAAGAGGCATTTAATAGACTACTTTACAACACAATATTTTTTTCAAAAAACAAAAATGCGGAGGTCTGATCTCTACGTCTTGTGTCGTCCCCTAACATTGGAATGTACACAGTGAAATATTCTCATTCATAGTATCCCAATATTAAACTATTATTTATGTAATCCAAATGTAAAAGTATTTTCTCTCAATGTACTCACAAATTAGATTTAATTTCCGCCAGCAATCTTTTGGTGTGTGCTCCTACATCGAATGGATTGATCTCCACAATTGTGAATTTGACTCGAGTGGCTCCCTGAAAACAGTCACAAACTTTAAATTGGAGTATTACACTGACAGTTCGAAATAGAAAAGTAAAAGTATGTACTAACGTTGACATCCTCAGTGCTTCTTTTAAACTTTGCAACATATGACTTATAGTAGGCTTTGCGGAAAATGTTATTCAAGGCCACGTCGTTTGTTCCTCGCAAAGGACCAACATCCGAGGCTGAACAGTCTAATAGAATTTCGGCGACATCATTGAATGTGGTGGCCCAAATTTGGCCACTAAAGTCCGCCAACTTTACCTGGAAATAACAGTTACTCTTATGTAATGCTAATAAATGATACAATAACTGCCTAGTTAATACGCTACAACATATCTTACATTCAATAGGAGCCGATACTTGAAACCGGGATACTCTCGTTTGCAATTCGGACACGAGTACAATCCACTGTCAAGGAGAAAGACCTATAAAATAAATACAGTTAAAATAAAGTACATATAATAAACATTTACAGACAACATAGATACAGGACGGAATATAGCAACCTTTTTGTTGCAATGAGGAGCGGGGCAGGCTACATAGAAGACGGTACTTTTCGCAATGTCCATAACGGTAACATTTGCGGAAAAGTTTTCCACGGCTGCTCCCAGTTCGTTGACCTCGCGAAGAACTCTCCAATTGACTTCTATGGTAATTGTATATATTATAAAATAGTCAGGCACATAATTCTCTGGATATGTATTTTTGGTATCCCATTTACGGTACAAAAATATACATACATGACATTTTTTATTACCTCCAATAGAGTGCTGTGGCAATTTGGAGCCTTCTCTGTTATACCACTCTTGGACTGCCTGCGCCTCATCCAGGTTCGGGTTCAACTGTAAAATTATTATAGTTACAACTAAATAGCTATTGATTAACAATAGATTTCGGTAGAAATATTTATATACTGACCACGAGAATTGATGACTGGGACAACGAGAGAGTCTTCCCATTAAATTCACCCACTCGAGCTCCGATGATGGACACGACAGGGTGAATGACCTGCTCTGAGAAGCTCTCTGCAGCTGTGCCCCAAAGGGTCAGGACAATTCCACTAGGCGAGGTGATGTCCACAATGGAAACCTCCCTTTTCGTAACTTCCGTACCCTGGCGACGAGACCAAAAGTGCTGAAGAGCGCCCACGGTGTGACACACACCAAGCACATCCACCAACTCGCACTTCTCTTTTGACAATACTTCGCCGATTGTGAGGAACTTGTGTGAGCAGGAGGGTAGACCTTGCTCATCATCGGCAATTGAGATCTGTGTCCCCTCGACAAAGAATATTTCCCACTTGTGGTTGAGCGTGGAGTACATTTTGTTGGCCGGCTTAATCTGAAAGGTCTGCAGGGTATAAACACGTCCTTCTTCCAATGAATCGTAAAATCTTGTCTGGTTATGAAAACCAGTGGCTTTAATCGACCCAGTTCTATCCACAAGTTCAACGCTGAAGACCTTACCCTCACCACGGCAGTTGGACCAGGATCTGACAGGGGTTTTACACACAGCTCTACCCTTGATGATCGCGTTAAAGGGGAGTTGTGGACTGATGTCACGTATTAGAACCACAGCGGGTGAATCATGCAGAATTATTGCGTCGTCTGCATTGGTTGTCCTGTAAAAAGATTTGAGTCGGACATTTAGGGCCATGTCGGAGGAGGGATTTTCACAGCGACTATCGTCCCAATAAATAGGATCCCCGATTCGTGCTGTCACCTCACTATCCAGGACGTTGAATTCCGAAATAACCACAACCTTTCTGGTGGATTTCAAATCACAGTTGTACTTTCCTATCTGAATAACCGTAAATTTCTTTAATGAACCATTTAACACTAAGCGGGAGCAGATGCTGCTCAACACTGCAAAATTGATATAGTTCTTCCCATCTGAGATTGTTAAGCGAAATCGTTCCTTCCTTTCGTCGTTTTCGAACCGCTTTATCCCTAGAACCTGCACCTTTGGGGAGTGCACAATTTTACCCCTCATGAGGCTTTCAATAAATCCTTCCGTTACACTCATTTTCAAAATAAAAAAACTTTTCAAAGGAAAAAGACTTTATTTCCAAGTTTCCGGTTTTTAAATTTCCCGGTTCGACAGTAATACAGGAATTTCTGTAGTGACTATTTTAGTGGGAAATTTGAATGTTCACTCCACGATCACATAATTATCAGATCTAATATAATTTTGTAGTTTGCCAATTTGTATGAATTCCTTTTTAATATTCAGATAATGGGCATTGTAAACCTTCTGCCACTCGTCAACAAAGCTCAAAGGACCTCTCATCTCAAAGAATTCCAAGGACAGAAGGTAGCCATTGATGGTAACATATGGGCCTTCAGAGGAGCCTATTCCTGTGCCAGGGCACTGGCCAAACAACAACCTACAACGGAATACGTGAAATTCTTCATGAACTCCCTGGTCAATGTGCAAAAATGGGGTCTAATACCTATCATCGTTTTTGACGGAAAGCCTCATCCTGCAAAAAGACAAAAGCAAGAGGAGCGCAAAAGGTAATTATGACTTTGTCTTTAAGATTGTTTTCATTACACATTTATTTAAAAAGTAATTATAATATTTATGTTTAGAGACAGAGAAATGTTCAGCGCGATGGCAGCTGAATGTGAACAACGTGGTGACCAGACGGAAGCTGATAGGATGTATCGAAAATCGGTGGAGGTTACGCCTGCCATGATTGCCACCATATGTCAGGTACACAATTCTGTCAATTGCTCATCATGAGGACCTTTGATCATTTTGGTCCTTATATATATAGGCAGTTAGTGCGGTTGGTATCCAGTTTGTGGTGGCGCCCTTTGAGGCTGACGCTCAACTGGCCTATCTCTCAAAAATTGGACATGTAGATCTGATAATTACAGAAGACTCTGATCTCATCCCTTTTGGATGCCGAAAGGTTAGAATCGATCGAATTAAAGCTATTTATATAATGCCATTTGTACATTCCTCTTTATGTGCTATTTTTCCCATAGGTATTTTTCAAGTGGACCCAAGATGGCTCAGGGATGCTGTATGAGCGAGAGCGGTTGTCCGATTGTTTTGGAGTGCCGAGGAAGTGTTTCAATTTTAAAAACTTTCGGAGAATGTGCATCTTATCTGGATGCGACTACCTTCCATCCATCAAAGGAATTGGCTTGAAAAAAGCCATGATTATCTTCCCATTCCGTGGGAGAACCATTCAAATTGACAAGGTATAATAAAATAATAATAGGATTGAACTGTGTTTTGAATTTATATTTAGTCAAAATGGTTTTGTAATAATGTAGGCCCTGTGCAGAATCCCGCTCCTATTGAAACTGGAGGTTCCCCATCAGTACACAGAAAACTTTATCGAAGCAGAGAAATCGTTTCTCTCGCAAAGTGTCTTGGATATAGACGGGAAGGAACGGTCTCTAAACGCATTCCGCACAAAATCGGTACAGCAACCACATTGGACATTTATTTGTATCTTTATAATACATATCCGATGGAACATTTGCCGTATCCACCTGTTTCGAGAAATAGATGTCGGCAGTACAATCAAACACATTTTCTTACTAGGTTCACCAGCGAAATAGCCTTGTCCCCCTTGGCACCCAGCCGCCATTGGTTATATTACCGCAGTCAGGAGTAAGTGGAAAGACACATACTCAGCATCCGTCCACCTTGAAAATTGTGGCCCCTGTTGATGGCAACTTGGATGCCTCTAAAACCAGGTAGTCATTTAATGTTTAAAATGTATTGTGTATGTTTCATAAATGTTAATAGCATTTAATTATTCTCCTCTGAAAAATAATACTAGTCAAGGGGCTGACGTTAGCCCAGTGCGCATTCTTAGGCCGATGCCATCCTCTCCGTTTGCCATTCGTAAATTGTACGTAAACTCTATATATAATATAACTCGTTGAGTACTTTTTTTAAAATAAAATTTTGAATACACTTTTCAGTACTGACGAGGAGGTGGACCGACTGTCTTTAAGGAGAAAAAATGTATGTATGTCTTCAAACCTCACCAACCGAGTCAAACTGGAAAATATTGTTGCTACTCTGGGTGGAATTGTAGTTCCTTGGAAGGAAGACGCCTTATACCCAATGTATCACATATATGTGTAAGTATATGTATTTTTTAATTTATCGTAATTGAACTTGTATATTTTATCAATTTACTGTCAATTATACTTTGTGAGTCTTCTAATAAGCCAAATATTATTAATTCTGCAGTGGGGGCAGCGAACAATGCAAGGAGGTCGATAGAATCATGAGTAGCCAATATCTCAGAAAAACTGTAAAACGGTTAACAGTGAAACAACTTAATACCCTTAACAAGAGAGTGAATAGTCGATGATTGGCGTTGGATGTGCATTTATGTTACTCCGATGGCCGTAATTTCAGTTATCAACTTTATTTTTCTCTGGATTAAGCAAGAATTTTTGTCTCCTTCAGTCAATTTTGGAAAGTGGAGTATTTTTAGAGGATTTCTACAGAATTCCCTATTACAAAACTATTATAAATACTAAAATTTTATTCGTCTGTTTAAATATATATATATTTGTATCTTAAAACATATATTTACACGATATGTATTGGGACTTAGGGCCAATTTATATATAGACATGACACCTTTAGTTTATGATTAGTGGTCATTTATTGGTTTTGCTAATGTTTAATAAATAACAATAATTATAATAATCGTGCCGCTGGTTTTACTGTCTGTACATAACATGTACACATTTTCATTTTATAATTTCTTAAACATTTCATTTTTACAAGTTAAATCGTCACCCATTTGAAAATTTCTGCAACTTGTTTCCACTCCTTTTTGGTGTGTTTGTGAGTGCAGTGTTAGACTGGCCAGTGTTATTATTGACATGTATTACTTTTGACATCCCAATAAACGAATTTCAATTCAATTCAATTATGATACATTTTAAACTCCCATCTCGGATTGATAATGGTAGAATAGGAACGACAATGATTGATTGGGGATCCAAATAGTACAATAGGAACCACAATGATTGATTGGGGATCCAAATAGTAGAATAGGAACCACAATGATTGATTGGGGATCCAAATAGTAGATTATAAACAATAATGGATGATTGGGAACCAAAATAGCAGATTACATAGAAACTACAATGATGATTGGGGACCCCAATGAAAGCTTGGGAACCAAAATAGCAGATTACATAGAAACTACAATGATGATTGGGGACCCAATGAAAGCTTGGGAACCAAAATAGTAGATTACATAGAAAC
>JAQFYC010001762.1:0-30884 GCA_034694165.1 Tomocerus mixtus | reverse complement strand
CTAGAAGTTGTTAGAAAGTTTTGTGACAATGTATGAAAGTTCTATAATTTATTTATAGTGTATTATGACAGTACAGTAAATTGTACTGTGAAGTAATCCATTACATGGAGAGTACAGAGGTTTTACCCAGAATTCTCGGATTATTAGGAAGGTTGTTCAGCGTTTTAGAAGTGCTTCTGCATATTATTTCCTAGAAATGATACACTCAGATGGTTTCGACTTTGAGTTGAGTTTGAATGTGTGCTGTGTCCTGGTGTTGTGTGTATGAGTGAGGGATGTGATGTGAATGACTGGAGCATGACATGACATGACATCTACTATGCTACAATGATGACAATTCATATCCATGCCATGCCATCCCATAGCTAAATACAACATAAGCATTTATAGCAGGCAAGCACGAAAATTACGTGAAAAATAAAATAACAAGGAGCATAACGTCAGTGAGTGACTGTCGTGTGCATTAACTTCATTATTTATAAGGCTTGCCAGAATCCGTAAGAAATAATATCATTAAGTAAATATGTTCATGCGGTTGCAATTGGGTTGAATTTGAGTTTGAGCAAAGTCAACTCGTTGACTCGTTTAGTATCCTGTACTGTACTGTACTGTGAATTCATTCCATGTATAAGCATTGCAACAGTTAGTTAACATAACGACCTAAAATTGTCATCGAATTCAGTTCTCTTCTGTCACATAATTTACAGACATCAGTTAGTTTCTTCATCTACTTCAGAGTCACCCTCTTCAACTTGTTTTGACTTGACTTGACAACTTCCGTCTCAAGTGCATAAGCCCTTAACACTAAATAAACACAAGTAGTTCAGTTATTCACTTTATCACACACTGTATATTAAATTCCTTATTTTTTATTACTAATTCAAAATTCAAAATTCATATCTACTTTTATGTAGAAGCCTCAATATTTATTTATTATTCATTCCTATGCATTATTATTTTCATGATTTATTTTACTTTACTTAAGTAACTAAGTTTTTTAGGGTAAAGATGTTTTAACTCCTTTTGTAAGTACATAGACAAACAAACAACATCTTAGTTTACTTCGGTAAAACTCACGTTCCCCAGGATGCGACTTACTATATATGTAGATGTAAAAAACGCTCAAACACTTAAGCAGGTACATAAATACGTAGATGAAGGGATTCTCAATCTCATCCACAGTTTAGTAACCCAACGATGTTGACGAGGTGAAGATATTTTTTCCTAACTCTTCTTGTCAGTCACGTCATCTGGACAAAAGCACTATTCCTATTCCTATGAACATCTCCATAATATTATAAGTTTTACATATCATATATCTTTTTATGTATATTGACAAGTTTATAGCGTCTCTTTTAGTTATCAACATGTATTACAAGATCATTATAGTAGGAAAAAGTTCCTTGAATACTGCTGGGTTATGAAATCTTAATCTCACACCACACCACACCATTACTATACAAAAAGGAATTACAATTACACAATGGCCGAGTAGTTACTGTTCTGTAATGTAATGTTAGAAGCTAGGGAAATGTATGTACGTACAGATAAAAAGGAATACTAATATTTAAATTAAAATGAATAACTACGAACAGAACACAGTATTGTACATGTTGTAAAAAAGACGAAGAAGGTAGACGGATGCATAATAACATTAATAATGAAATAAAAAGTCAAATTCCTCGATAGTCCTTCTTATTCTGCTCCGTCAGTTGAATTCGAGTCCTCGTTTGCTTTGATGTTGCTCCATCATAGTGTGATGTGATGGGATGTGATGTTAGTTAAGTAAGTTATAACTAACGTTATCTTATGTATTTAAGTAGGTAGTGTGCTGTGCCCGCCTATCTGATCCTTCCTCCTATCTGTAAACTAAAAAATCCTAGAGATTCACATGAAAAGAAGTAAATGGGATTTTTGGCGTTTGCAGTAAGATTAGTTGTGATGCAAAGAGCGTCGCTTGGTGGCCAAGAGCCGGTCAGTCAGTCATCGTAAAGCCAAAGCCAAGCCACCAGTCGAGAGATAGACAGACACATCACATCTTATCACAAGAATGAGAAAATGTGGATTCTTGCATACTTATTTAGTTTTTAGTTGATAATCGAAGAAGTTAAGGTAATATTATCACTTTTACACAACTAACTAACAATAAGCAAGTGGCAGAATAAAAGAACTTACTTTTATATAGCTGGCCTGGCCTGGGCTTGCCTTTACTTGATTTTTACATAACACATTTACATAATCTCTGTTCTTACTTCTACTTCATTTCTTCATTTTTTACAAAAAATACTATAGTATATGCAGGTTTCTTAATGTGTGTGTAACTATGCAACATACCGAAGTTTATTTATTTCTTAGACAAAAGAAGGTACTACAATACACTAAACAGCCCAGGTATTTAGAATTTAGAATCCTAAGCAGCAGTTTCATTCCAAGTGCAAGCAACCATCAATAGATTATAGTACCAGTGCCTGCTGCTTAAAATATAATAAAACACGACACTTTTAGCTAGCTTATTATATACTATACGCATACATCACATCAACATCACTTTGTAACAAATATACACACATGCCTACTTAGTATGCGAATGGAACGCTTATAGTTTACTATCGCAAAATTATTATCAAGGGAAGTGATTGTACATTCTACATTTTAGCGAAGAAAACAATGCGGAGAGATGTTGTGTGATGTTATGTTATGCTTTGGTGGAGTGTAATGTAAAGTGAACCGCCTTCTCTCTCGTGCTCAGTTCGTAAATTAATAGGAATCGTACGTATGCCTATGGAATAAGTATTTAAGCACTTAGATATAATAATACTATTAAATAAAATAGAGAATAAAGTAAAGACAAGTAAAGTACAGAGGAAAGAGGTTCGTCTTGTGAACGTGTCAAGTCTTCTCATCATCTCCAACTCTAAGTCGAGTCAAGTCAAGTAAAGGTATGGCTATTGCATGACTTGTCATGCTTCAAAAAAGTCTTGAAATAATCGTTCGTCTTGTGAAGCAAGCAATATAAGCAAGCCTGTATTTTGCCATGCCTTCCTTCCATCCTTTGCCAAACGAAGCAATTCCTCCGTATGTCCGTTCCGTTGTATTCTATGGTATGAGTATGGTGTGTCCTGTCTTGTCTTGTCCTACCTGCCTGGTTTGGTTTGGTTTGGTTCGGTTTGGTTGTCTTGTCGTGTAGCGAACATTTCATGCATAATATGATGAGTAAGAGAGTTAGAGGAGTGAAGATGAGATGAGTGCAGTTTTTGAGTTTTTTTGACAGGTTGAGCAGGAAAGAGAGTCAAATCAAGTTAAGTCAACTCAACTCATCTCGTCTCTACGCAACTTATTAGCTAGACCGAGCCAAGCCAACCAAATGTTATTATATTATAGCACACTACTTACTTAAATATTTAAAACGATCATCCAAGATAAGCAAACAGGTGCTATATGCCATGCAAGACCATGCCAGGCCACTAATCCCCATAACTATATTATTTCTAGCTTAGAAGATATTCTTTCCCATTTTACAATTTACAAGAACATAGACACTCACTCTGGTACTTTAGGTACTTACACTTACACACATCCTTAAAAACCAAAACCACTTAACTCAAGATCGTGATTTTTTCACGTAAATTTCTCACAACCGCAACCAAAATATAGCACACTACAACAAAAATACGTAATATACTATGAGTAGCAATGTATTGTGTATTCAGAAGTACTTTTGTTACTTATGCTTAGTCAAACAGATGAGTATGCGTATGTAATAACATAACACGTCAAGTTTTCATACTTATATACCACAAGAATTTCCAAATGGAATAGAATACAATAGTTGTTTTGTTCCAGCCAAGCCAAGTCAAGCCAAGCCAGAGTATTATTGTCTCTGTCCTGTCATATAAAATGAGTAGTTAAAAGAAATGGAAAACATCATAAGGGTTGGCTCTGCCCTTGCCTCAGTCAGCTCAGTTCAATTCAGTTCACTCAGCTTCAGCTTCTCCGGGAATTTTTACGGCGATACATCACATTCTCATTAAAGATAGCTATCACTTGAGAGATCTTTGGATTTGAATTTACTTACTTTACTTACCTACTGGCTTCATGTACGTTGATGTGCATTCTAATTCATCTGCAGTCTGGGAACGTATCTCTAGTATAATAGTAAACATAATATTACCATAAGACTATTCCCTCTCTATACTATAGTAAGCATAATGTTACTAATGTAACTTTTGCTAAGTAGTCCCCTCCTATGGCCTAGCCTAGGTTCTATCCAGTCAAGCCAGGCCAAGTCATTAGAATTCACATTAGATTTAGAATCCAGCTTTGAAAGCCGATTGTGTTGTGTGTAGGTATGCAGTATGTGTGTAGTAATGTAAATGTAGCTTTGTTTTTATTATTCCTATTGAATCGGATTGAATTATTGTATACTTACGCGCGTTAGGTAAGTAAGAAACGTAGTAAGATGCATTTGATAACTACTACGTTATGTTAAGTAGGTAAGGAATCCAATGTATGTAAGTATTTAATGTAATGTTGGCCATAATATAAATAAATATGATGGGATTTCGTTGCATATAGTTATGTACATACTTACATGTTTGTATGCATTGACTCTCCTTGACTTCACATCAGAATCAGTTGGCTTGAGTTGGCTTAACTTGACTAACATGTTAAAAAAAGTGTTAAGAAAAATCCAGCATGTTATAATAGGTAAGTAATTCCCTATTGTGTTTGCGTATTATGTATATTGTATGCGTGTAACTATGGGTGGACAATGTTGTCCAAAGATTCGTCTCGCCTTGAAACAGTCAAGTCAACTCGTCTTGCTTGTCTTCACTTGACTCTTTTTCATGTAGTTCAGTTCCTAGTCTTGTTCTTGTTCTTGTTAATGTGTTGCTTTTGTATTGTGTTATATTCCACGCCACGACTGCAGTGCAACGGCTAGCTAATATCCTTCCCTAGTTTTACGACTTTACAACGAGTATATTACAGATATAACTATATAGTTCATTTCAGTTCAGTTCTCCAACTATTTTCAGACTTGTTATAGTTTCTTGCTCTTTTTATACTTATATATACAAATTGTATCTAGAGGGTATTACACTATAAAATTGCATTTATATTTATAAATAGTTATAGAACATGTATCCAGAAAGACAAAACAAGTCAACAAAAGAAGGAGGTGCAGTGTTAGCCAAGATTCTACTAAGTATACCTAAAAAGTTGTCCACAAACCTATTACATATACATATACACACATACACAGTACTCTGGTTTGGTTTGCTTGGTTTGGCTTTTAGTTATTTAACATAAATTGACTAAACTACTATTAGCATTGCACGTATGTATTTTTCTAGAAAGTATTTACAAGTAGAGAGACACTAGAACTGTGTTAACTGATGTTGGTGTCTATGTAGTTTAGTGGAGAAACATTGGATTGAATTTCCAGTAGTTGTGTTGTATTTTTAGTGTGTCATTCTCTTATAAAAAGAGTCCAGTCGACTCATTTTCAAAGTCCAGTAAAATAAAAAACGAGTCTTGTCTTGGCCAGTCCACTACAGTCCACAACAGCCAACGACTAACAAAAAGAACGTGGAGCAAACAGCAAAGCAAATGTAAACTTATACTTAGTAACACAAAGTAAAACTATATAGCTTCCTACCTACATACTATACAGAAGTTCCATTAGTTTTTATTTTGCTTTTCCCCATTTTTTGGTTACTTACTTTACTTTTCTTACGTTTATTTTGCATTACGTTGCATGCCGCCTGTTTCCTTGGCTTGGCTCGGTTTGGTTTGGCTTGGCTTCATTTTTGCTTTGCTTCAGTTCAGTTTAAGTTGACTGTCTCTCTTTCTGCGTTTACTTACTTAACTTGGCTGTGTTTTTGGACTTTGACTATCTCCCTTGTACACGTCTCGTATGCACTTTACTATAGTTACTTATGTATCGTATGGCTAAACATATGGACAGTTCTATACTGTTATTGGATCCTGTATTGTACTTAGCTAAACATCAGAGCATCACATAGTTTGCATTTCATGTGACAGAAACACGCACTTACGGCCAAAGACCAGTTTGGCCTGCCCACGTGGATCACGAAGATCCATTTCTATTATATGCACATATACCTATAGAAAATGTTACTTAGTATGTTAGCCAGATTATTATTCTTCTCGTTTCTACGTTTTTCCACTCTTTCTACAAAATACTGAAAGACTACACTTGACTTCTCTTCGCTTTACCTACGTATGCATGCAGCTAGCAGCCTAAACTGAATCTTCCTCCTCCACCAACCAATAAAGTAATGTGCATATATTTACATACTTGTGTAGGTCCATATGTACATATATTACAGTACAATACACACTTAAATATTGTACCAAGGAAAATAGCTAGTAACTCAAAAGCAATATATCACAAACTGGGCAGAGTAGTGCAACCCTAAGAAGTTACATTTAATATCTCACACAATCTTATGCTATAGATTTTATACAATATTGCATTACATTTTGATTCAGGGACATAGACCTTGTATTTACAATACAATTTACAATTCTTCTACATATCCTTAAACTTGACTTTATGCAACGTAAACATATGATGCGAATGTGTATTCTTTATTCTTCCTTTTACATGGACTTTAGTTCAGTATTTTATTTTCTGTAAAGAATTCTTCAGTTATTTTTCCCAATAAAATGTGTAACATTACACAGAGCAATGCTCTACTTTGAAAAAATAAGGAAATGTAATGAATTTGAAATAAATTCACATCGTTTTGCACTCCGTCAGTCACCTCAGTTCAGAGTTGAGTCAACAAAGCAACTGAAGTAAACAGAAAAGACAGACTTCGTGGAAAAGTTCCCTAAGAAAAGTGTTTTGTGTTGCATTTCTCGTGTACTCTTTTGTGGTGGAGGTGGGAAGCGTGTTCTCTTCTTTTCTGCCAAGCAAATAAATACACACTAGTAGCAGCAGCAATAGTAAAGAAATCCCATATGTAATGAATACCAACAGAGACTCCATCAAGCAATATGTTCATGAATGCACTTACCTGTAAGTTCATAATGCATAATGCTATGGGAATAAATATACAAAGCCAATGCCAATAAACCAATAATATGGTTAACAATACATGAAATTGCTTTGATGCATGAATGTTGATATTTGTATTAGTATTTGCAGTTTTGTCAGTCTACTTCGTGCGTGTACATAAGTTAATATTCAAATGCACGCACTTTTTCCGTCACATCACAACTCTGATATTTAGAAATGAACAAACTTCCTCTTACATGTATGTAGCTGTAGCGCCTACACAATAAAATACAAATTCACCACAAACGAGTATACTAAATACATATAAATGTAACTACATAGGTAGGGATGAGGATGACATACACACAGGAAGAAACACATTTGTATCTTTACTAATGTAATAAACTGTGAATCGGCATGTCATGTCACATCACGTCGTATAAAAGCATTCGTTCGTGGATTGAAGTCGAGTTATTATCTCCCTTGTGTATTCGCTTGGCCTTTGCTCAGATGAACTTGCATGCTTTGGTTTGTTTGGCTTTGGCCGCTTCAACTTTTTAATACATTAAATAAATAACGCAGCTGTACTGTATGTGCGTAGGTACGTACTTACACTCTTCACCTCGTAACAATATCCTATGTACAGTACAGCAAGTAAGTATAGCTTTTCTTGGAATGACATGACATGACCAGACCATACCATACCAAACCAAGTTCAGTTAAGACCATAGCATCCAAATGTAATGCCAAGTTTGGGCAAAAGTCATGTTCATATCAAATCCTAAGAACACCATGCTCAATTGAAGGTAGTATATCCAAGTAAACAGCCAAAGCCAAGAGTCAACTTACCTAGTGTTCCTATGTATGTATGTAGTCAACTAGCACTTTGGACCTACGATCTGCAATAAAACTCACAGCTCGAATCGTATCATATCGCGCCGCACACATGGTCACCACTTTCCTTCCTAAATAGCATCCCAGAGAAGAAAAAGAGAGATAGTAGAATTTTACACGAAGGGCAAGAGTCAAAGATGCGGAATATGTACATACTCTCCTTAACACCAAAAGTAAGTAAGAAAGAAAGGAGATGTGCTCTTGGTTTGGTTTGGATTTCTTTACCTTCCTATAATATTCACTACTGTGTGTTATGTTATGTTATGTTACGACACATAAAATCCTTGCCTCCTCAAAAAATATGAAATGAATAAGAAAGTTTTCCTTGACTTGACTTGACTTAACTTTCGTGAAGAGAAATTCAAGAAAAGTGTCTACAGCTTCGTTTGGCATCATCTTCTCGTGCCTATTGACTACCTCTAGAGTTACATTACCTACATACTACATACAAACATACAGATATTGCATTCCATTAGTGTCCTATATATTTAGTGCTATAAACGCACAGATGTACTATTTATATTTACGTATGTAAACATATTGTAATACACAGAAAGAGAAAAAGTAGTAAAAAGAGATGGAAATGTAGTACCAGTACCATACCAGTAGCATACCTAGGTATGTATTTAGGTATACAAATATAGTAACACAAAGCTCTTACAGAAGAAACTGACATTGGCATCCGGTCCTTTTCCTACACATTCATTCGGATCAGAGACAAACGCTCCTTTTCTTTGAATTTTTTCCTCTTTTTCTTTTACTCATTCATGTATGTGTGTATGTGTAGTATTTGTGCTACTTATTTTGCTTATTGTCGGGAGTTGGAACTTGGAAGTTGGAACTCGTGTAAAGAAACACATAGCCCAACTTAACTGAAGTAGAACAGAAGCTCAGCACAAGCCCAACTGCTGCTCTGTTATGTTCTTCCGCTACACACTACTACTACATACAAAACTAAATAGAAAGCTATTACTTTATGGCAGAAATACATAGGGAATCTAATGTAATGTTCATACAAATGTGAATTCTCCTTTCTTTCCAAAAGTAATATTGTATTACGGATATGAAGGTAAAGAAGTATTTTTCTATTTTGTATTGTATTTCTATATTTTATTTCAAGATATTAGGCATTTCTTTCTTTTTCCATATTACATATGTATGCAGATGTAAATAGTATAAGTAGATGTGATAGCTACAGTACACTACAGCTACCTACTACCTAGTACTTAGTTATTGTTATGAACATGAAGACTGCGAACAGAACACAGGCCATTATTTGCTCCTTTTCTTCATGTACATATGTTCAGAGTGAAGAGAACAGCTATTGTCCTCTGTTTCTATTCTTCCGTATGGAAATCCTTGTCAATTTAAGCAACGTTTCATTTTCATGGAGATGTGATAAACATGCCACACTAGTCATATGTATTCTATTCTAGCAATCTACACAAATATACCTACCTAGACACATTAAATCTAGTGCATATTACTCCTACAATATGTAGTCCAATAGTATATGGCCTTTCTCCTATTAAATTCAAGCGGACGTGTGTCTCACTTTACTTTCTCCGCTCTCTTTCAATGTATTATATAATATAATGTGATGGAATGAATATAAAAATGTGTTTATTACCTATATGGTACATACGTAGTAACTAATACGTCATGTCTGAGTGTATTACACACAAATATAGTATACTGACTACTGACTTTGACCTGTATAATATAGTTTGCCCTATATGATCTGTAACGCGGTATGACATGGCATGACACGCTCTGCTAAATCCTATACACGTACTACTGTACATAGTATTTCCTATGCATAATTTATAATAGTATTTATACTAGTGTAATATTGCTCCATAGTGTTTCTTTATGAGTTCTATAATAACAGTAGCGATAAATGCATACACTCACTCACTTGAGTTAGCATGAGTTCACCCTTGATATATTTATGCATTTACAACTTACAAGGCAGGATCGGCTACAATAAAATTCCAGATGCACTGTTATCAAAAGTTTTTATTTTATTTCCTCTATAGCTTATACTATAAGTATTCTATGCATGAGTGACCTACTACTGTATAAAGTTCTTACAATAGCTATAAAAAGTACTGCAGACTAAGCATTTATGTACGTACGTACCTTATATATGAATGAATGAGCCAAGTACAGACGTAAAGGCAAAGATTTCTTAGCTGGAACATTAAACATGAGAATGTGGTACATAATGTCAGTATAATATCTACAGAAATAATATATCACCGGGTAAACTTGTCTGGACTGGATAATATTATCCTTTAGTTATTGTTAGTTCTGCCATTACTTTCTTGCCTGAGGAGAAAAAGGGGACCACAATCCACAATATTATGAGGAATGATGTGTTATTGTTGATCGGCAATGGCTATAATTAAATACTATCATCATTCCTCTTTCTTCCCTTCATGTCAAGCCAAGTCAACTCTAAGAATTCCAAAGGAAAGATTTTAGAGGAATACATACACACATATATATTATATGTACTTACTTATGTATCTGTATAATAAAAAGAAATACCTGAATTGAATTGACACACTGGAAATACTGGAATATCAGTAGGAGAATTAAATATTTTCTTAAGCTTTCTGTATACATAGACTAAAGGGTCAGAAGGTACAAGTCACAATGGTATTAGATAGATTACACGGCTTCCTTTTCTCTTTCTACTCTTTAGTGTTAGTGTCAAAAGAGTTTCCGCCAGGAAAAGTTAAGTTTCTATAGGCTATAGGAGCAAAGTTCCGTAACAAACAACAGCTTATGCGATTTGATCCAGTAGCTGACCTAACATTAGGGAATACGCATAGCTTTAGCTATGTTGTACTGTATTTAGGATTTTGTTGTATTATTTTGCGTTATGTTATGTAACTGGAAATCTTTTATTACAATTCGCCTTCCTTCCTCTTCCTTCTCATTCTAAAGGTTTAGTAGATTCTAGATTGGCGAGACATATTTTGTTGACATAATGTTAGTGAAGTATGTTATGTTATTACTCTTTCCTCGCTCCATCCTGATACAAATCCAGAACCAGAACCAAAACGAGAACAAGCCCACGAATTTTTTAACCTCTCAATGATATATAGGCTTGAAGTCATGGGAAGTCAAGGCAAGACAAGTCAAGTCAAGGGAACCCAATCCAATAACACACAATATGGCAACAGAACAGAAAATAACATCACATAGCATAACACGTAAATGGGAAACTTAAAGATAACTTGGTTGTGTGAAAAGGAAGGCATTTTCCTTAGATACTATTACATACTCTAGTTATTATTATGTTTTCCATTCCATTACATAACGAATTGCATTACGGAGTTCCTTCATTGTCTATACAAATATACAATAAAGAGTTAAATAGAATCCCAGATCAAGCCAGACCAGGCCAGACCACAGAGTAGACCAGCAGATGAGAAAGAATCATAACAAAGCTTCAGAATGAAAAGGACAAAATATTATCAGATGGGAAAACATAAACAGATACATAGAAACTGTATACACAAAACATTCTGTGCCATAACATACCAGGACGATACGATACCAGACCACAGAAACACAACACAAGTGCATCACTGAGGTCCACACACTTCAATTTCAGATGAACACACAAAAGTCTGACAAAAAATATAGGAAAAACGAGAGGAGAGAGGAAGGAAGGACAGAGTCAGGGAAAAAACTCGTCTTTTCATAAGAGTGCTTCACTCAAGCCGTCCATCTACTCAATTCTATCCAATTTCTCGGCTCCTTATATAAATGTGACTAAAAACGCCAACCATCCTGAAGTTAAGTTGTGGGATATGATATTGTATCATCCATAAGAAACAAATGATGTAATATTATGTTGTTTGTTGTGTTATGTTATCTTGTGTAATAAATGTTATGTGGGTTTTACAAATTCGTATAAGAAATATGAATAAGCACTTCTCTCACTCTCATCCTCATCTTGCTTCAGCATCAGCGAACCCTTAGACGATGTCTTACAGTTACACAGAACACAACACAATCAAATTACATTAGAACTAAACCTACACATTGTGTTTAATGTCATGATACAAGCTAAATAATGTAAAATCTAATATAAAATAGACGCCAAGTCAGGCAAATGCTAATTCTAGTTTCAAAACTAACACTGATATTAAACTTTACATAAGTAAAAACATGCTTATTTTTTGTGTGTGTTGTGTATTACGTATTGAGGGGGTTTGATTTGTCCTTCCAATCCTTTCCCCTTTAGTTAACCCTAAGTTAAGGATTTTATTTTGTATACGTATCTGTATTGGTAGTCCCTTCATTTAACGATAAGTGAGAGGAAGAAACAAATAATACAGAGTTTATTATCACATCAGTTCACTTTTTACACAAGTTGTTGTCTTATGTGTCTTGTAGTTTATTTTCTATGGTCTTGTGTAGTGTGGTGTGGTCTCTCGCCTAGTTTTGTGTCTTGGGTGTGGGCTTTGTCTTGTTTTACTACAACATTGTTGTTTGTTGTACTGTACTGTAAATGTAAGTAGTAAGTACCTATAGATATATTGTAGGTAGAGGTAGGAATATTCTCATGGTCTGGTCTGGCATAATATTTTCCCATGTCTTTGGAAATTGAGTTTACTTACGCCAGATCAAGTGTATGTTTATATAGTATCTTCAAATGCAAAGATCTCATCACAATCAAACTAGCAATTGCAAACGGACATAAAGACAGAGGAAAAACTGATATCCTATTTAGAAAACTATCCTTTACTTACTTACGTTAGTTTACATTTTCTATCTCTGTAAAATACAAAGTGAACATTTACCATACCATACTACTTATGGTATAAAAGTGTATGTATAGTTTAATTCGGCAATATAGTATCTTATGCTATACCTAACATTACACGAGCCAAAGAAAAACTCATAGATGACTAAGCAAAGCACATGAGCCAAAGTTAAGCGAAACGAAATAGTAATAGTATGTAAAGAGTAAAGACAAATGAAACAGCGATATAAAAACAACTGGGAGGCAAACACTAGCCATATCATTGAACTGAATCATTATATTGCATTACATTACACATAGTATAACTATGCAATAGCTTAAAGTAAGAAATAACATCACATCGCAAGTATAATACCACTAGAATCAACATAAACGAAAAAGAAATATAAAAGCAATAAGTATAATACATACAGTGCAGCGAAATATAATACTACATACAAAGTAAGCGTAATGTAAAAGTAACCTAACCAAAAAGAACACCAAAACTACAGAAAGTCAAGTGCATCCCTAAAAGTATATCTTATAATATGGGCAATGGGTAGGTAGTAGGTAGTAGGTATGTCCGTATATTGTACTTATACTTGTGTAAAATCGAAGGAAGGACTCAAATGAGCTGTGACCCCTCCAGCATCACGATCAGCAGAGATGAGCCCAGTAAAGCCAAGCCAACATAATATAACAAGACAAGATAGAGTCAGACTGCCCAAATGAAAACTACAAGTATTAGTACAACGAAAAATCCATAGCGTTCTGTGCTGCATGGACCATATAAAATATCTGTGTTCGTATCTTGCAGCACTCCAGCATTATTACTATTTCGCAGATGAAAATGAAGATGACCTTTTTCTCATCCACTCGAGTGTAATGTGATGTAATGTAATGTACACAATGTGCATATCCCACGTTATAAAATGTAAAGCTCTTGTGTATGTATGTATATTGTATCTTCTGTACTACACTACTCACTTATACATAACTAAAACAGATTTTGCATACATTGACTATATAAGTATGTAGTAGGTTTATGAACGTGTGTAAAATAAATAGGAAACCTCTAATTTCATTCTCTTTTACATATAAACTCACGCATTTGTAAGTAAGTGCGTATACAAAGTTTACTTTCTTGTTTTTCTTCTCAGTTTCACATTCACATTCACGCATTTCATATAGTTACTTAAAGTTAGTCCTTCAAAAACTCAATCTGAATTGAGACTGTGTTTTGAGATAGTTGTATGTACTTTACACAGATACATAAAGTGAAGTGAAGCACATTTGAGTTTACGAGGAACTTCATGCGTGCGTATTTGTATTCTGTATAATACAGTTTACTATTATCTATGATATAACTGTGCTAAACTAAAGTATGTATATGTATACGGATGATGGTGGCATGGCATGGGATGGTGTAAGGAAATCAAAGGAAGACGAGCAAGCGGAAAGGAGGAGAAAGAAACAGAAACATCATCTACAGCAATACAATATAACACAACAAGAAAACCGTAAAGGAAACCATGAGATTTTTATTTTATCCCTTCCAGCACTAAAACATACTTGAACTTTTCGAGATTGAACATTTCAGCGTGCTTTACAATCAACATCAACTCAAGTCAACTCAACTCAGCTCAACTTTAAATCTCTGTCTGCTCACTTACTGACCTTAACTTTGCGTTCACTCAGCCAGAAGACTTCTTCTTATGAGTTGTTTTGTATCTGATGGACTTTACTTTCCTTACACACTTATGTATCTACTACAGTGTCTTTTAGTTTGGCATGTACCTTATTAAAGTTGCTAACGTTAGTTAAGTACAAGTACAAGAACACAATACTGTAATATTTTCTGTTCTTCCATTGTATTATGATGCAATGCATGTTATGGTTTTTATACTTTTTACAGAATAAAGTAAAGTGCATTTCATAATACAAAGGCATGCAATGTGCTTAACGTACAACACAAGAACTACCTTCACATTTCACATCATATCATATCAAATCCAAAGTAACCGAAGCATATAATAGCATAACAGAGACTATATGATATCTGTAGTTAACCATTTATTACTTTGTGTATTTTGTTTTATGTTTTTCCCTATATTTGCCCATGGTTAGGTTGAGGTTTAGTTGAACTTGATAATTTTTCCCTCGGAGGACTATCCTCCAGTCAAAATCAATGGAGTTCTCCCATCATCATCATCATTCCTTATTGCAAACAACATTATTATTTTTTATTACACAAGGCACATTACATTACTTTATATTAGTGTGCCTTATACATACAATACTTAAGTACCTAAACTCATGTCATGGCCTAATCTTACCTTGAACAAATACTAGCAAACAATAACTGCACAAATCGATCTCTTGTAATTTTTTATTATTGCAAAAGAACGAGATCAGTGTTATAACGCACATCTAAAAAAACATGGCATATCTAAAGAAGCATTGTCTTACTATATAGTAGTACATATAGTTACAATACACTGTAAGTTAATTTAAAAGTCAAATACACAACAATCTTACATACTGATAAGTAGTAGAGAAACCAAGGAAGATATATTCATATAGATCAGTGTATAATATACCAAATATTATATAAGTAGGTACTTAAGGTTAGTTATGAATGTAATTCTGCATTTGATTACAAAACGCTTGTAGCATTACATGAGAAATGTATTGGTCATCAAAATTTGTAGAGATGAGATAAAGGTAAATCCATGGAGATACGTAGATAATCGCAGAAGGGAAATATGAAGTATGCCAAGAGGATGCATAGAGTACATTGTCTGTAGACTAGGTATTTACTAAGCGTAGCTAAAGTCAAGTCGACAAAAGGTTAAGGTTGAGGTTAGTGGAAAAACATTTGTAATGTAAGTAGGTAGGTAAGGCAGGCGAGTGAGTACCTTAGGACAGAACAGATCAGAAGAGACGGGAGTAAGTAACTACATATAATGCAATGCAGTGTTTTCTTTTGTTCACTTCACTCTTGCAGAAGGTATAGATTCAGCACAGAAAAGTAAAGATCCATAGAATAAATGAGATAGTTCAAAGATATCGAGATAGACATGATTGGACCAATTTCAAACTTTCATCTCATCTCATCATGAATACGATTTGAATTCTCTGAAGTCCTATGCTATGTTATAATACACAAGGACTTTGTTAAGTTACACTCAAGTTCGATATTCCTCTCTTTCGAAAAAAGTAATACTAATATAATGGTAATCGTCCACCGAAGCTAAAAGGTGCCTTTTAACTTTGACTCTTAGTATCCAATTCAACCCAATCCTAATATTTTTTAAAGTTAAAGATACTGAACCACAGTTGGCTATGGCTAGTTTATTTTTCAGTTTAGAAAACTTATAAAATAGAAAGAAATAAGTATTGATCCCTAACAAGTAGCAAAATGTGTAAAACATATAGGATAGTACGTATAGGTAGGTACATATTATTAGAATTGACTTAGAGACAGATAAGGGAATTCAAATGTAGTACCTAGTACATATGTAAATATGTGAAAGAGGGATAAAGAAGGTATGTTGGAGAAGTACAATAAGATTCCGCATCATTTTCAAAGATAGGATTGTCAGTAAAGAACAAATGAGGAGACGGGCCAAAGGGACTTGACTTTTCAAGGAATTTACGATGAACTTCATTGTAATAAGGCAATCTGCATAGATACGAGAAAAGAAAAGGAAAAGACACACAGTCAGAACTTAGGTACATATACACAAGTAGTACTTTACCCTTTCAGTGTATACACATATGCTTTAAAACAATGGTTCCATACATATTATGCAAACACCTACTATAGGTATGTGAGTCTGTGGCTAAGGAGAAGAAAAGTCAAAGAGGATGGAAATTGAGAGCTGAGCTGTTTATGTGAGAAAGGAGCTCAATTTATTCGTTTGCTTTGGTTTGGTTTGCCAGAATTCGTTTCCTTTTCTTTTACTTACTCTACCCTCTGCTCCAGTTTGCTTCTTTGGATCTTTCTCATTGCCGTTGCGTTGACTTGAATTTTACTCCGAGTTGGAGTTGGTGTTGGAATGAGCTAACTCTAACGTTGACGTTAACGTACCTAACGTAAACGTAACTCTAAACTTGTACATATTCAATTGCGTCATTCTTTGATTTCGTGTAGTTCATAAGAAGTGTGTGGTGTGTGTGTGACTCGAGTATACATACATTAGTAGGTTTCACTCTCTGTGTGTGATGTAATGGGATATAAAATTGAAGGAAAGGAAACCGAGCCGAAACACAAAGAGACTCTAAAACACTTAGGATGATGCCAATTGATAGATGAAAGGCTGGGAATGAATGAGAATTTAGATTATCGACATGTAAGTTGGCTTTAACTTTGACTTGACGCACCGTGTTGTTAGTTAGCTGTCTTGTAACTAATATATGTAAGCAAAGTCAGTCGGAGTCTTTTCTTCGGATGTGATGTGATTCGATGCAAGAGATGCGTTGCCTCCAGTTTGCTTAACTATGGCATTGCATTCAGGTGCGGCGACGGCTTCACAATTGTAATCATGGGAAAGAATTTTCGATTTCCGACTTGCTTCGTCGTTAGATTATTGGAGATTATTATTATCAGTATCGGTTCATGTCATGCTACAAGTCAAGACTCAAGACAAGAAACGCGACTTCTTGTCTTCTCGGTTACTTTTATTTTTGTATCTGTATTTTCCTTACATACAAGAAAATTGTATACTTTTATACTTCAGTACTAAATATGAAACTGCTTTGGAAAGAGGGCATCTTTTACCTATAGCTATAATGTAAGTATTCAAGCAGAGAGTCTCTTAAATATTATTATTAGTATTATGTCCTTGTTCTGTATTGTTATGTAATAGCCCTGTAGTAAACTGTAATGATACCACCATACCAGACCAAACCAAACCACAAGACAACAAAAGTCGTGTACTTATTGGACAACACAACAGAGAATAAATAAATATTCTGTTTGGATACATGGGTAATATAATGTACCCCACTTTTCTATAAGTACGATAATGTACCTATATTATGTAACTTTAACTTTACCTTAAGGTAGGTACATAGGTAGGTTAACTTTTACGAGGAGTATCTGTCTGGTTTGTGTATATCATTTTACTTTTGTGAACCTTACCTGTTCTCTAAAGTATCTTTCGGTTTGGTCTCCTCCGTTGTTCCTTGTTGTTATTACTGATATTATGATTATACTCACTGTGTATACCTACCAAGATACTTATATTGTTAGTTTAGTTCAATATTAGACGACTACCTCCCATACAGATATTTAAAAGGGTTTCATGCAAAGTATAAAGTATCCTGGTAGGTAGGTACACATACTATACCCATGTAATGCTAATTATTTGAGTAGAAATAGCTTCCTTTATGAATACCATAACGTTCATCACATTTTGGTTAATGATGCGGTGATTACGGTGGTTGTTTGTGTCGGTGGTCCGCTCCTCGTCCTCTATTCAATTGAGAACTCTAACCGTCTTCTATTTTACTAGCTGTGAGAAAGGAAAAGTCAAAGAGAAAAAGCCAAAGACGAGTTACATAACATAGGTAGCTAACATTAACCAGTAAATAGGCAGGTACATTCAGCATTCAAAGGAAGACGGGAAGCCGACTTGTGTCTCACCATATAAAAATGGAGAATATATTAACTAGCAAACCATGTTACGTAGTAACAGTACGTGTGAGTTCCTTTCCTTTACACAGAAAAGTATAAGTATAGAACTCATTCACCTGTAATACGACTTTGGCTTATGAGTTAAATGAGTTTCATATAGTCAAGTAGGTACTGTAGGTACATATGGAAAGGATATTAACGTCTTCGGAGCAATATGGTTATGGGAGGTAAGGTAGACTACTGTTGTAGACTCTAGACATAAAGCAAACTCTTTTTTATCTTCTCCTTCATTTAAAAAGTTTAACATTGAGCGAACATGTCCATCCATTTATTTTCTTACAAATGAACTTGCTACTAGTTTAACAATCTATAATGCATATAAGAAGCCAAGCCACATTACTAAATACGTTACGATGCTTAAGCCAAAGAAGCCAAAGCAAAGTACTTAAAAAGAGTGTGCATGCATAGGAAAGATCTAGTAGTAAGTGATGAGTTAAGTTTCTTTTCGTTAACTGGATAGAGACTTGAGATAGTGGACCAGTTTTGGGAGATGCAGTCAGTCAGTCAGACTCTATCTCTAATGTAATGAGCAGTGAGTAAGTGAGTAGAGTTAAGTTAACTCAAGTTAAGTTAAGGGAACTCACTCGTCCTCGTCTTTTCTCATCTGTACATTAAGAGAGCACACACACTGCACTACACTGCACAGTAGTAGCAGTAGCAGCTTCCCTTCATTTCTTAGCATAACTTGCCTCACTTGCTCTTTTAATCTTAAATAAGTTAAGTCTACTATCCATATCCATCCTATTGCTGTTTCAGTATTGCACTGCACTGCACTGTCTTCTCTTGTCTTTGTATTTTGTATCACGCGGAGTGTGTAGTGCATTGAAGATTAGCAGAGAAGCCACGATACATAGAATGGCTTGTTGTACTTGTTTTGTATTGGAATTGGAATGAGAGTTAGAGTTAGTAGTTAGTTCACAAGTATCTGTACAAGTAAAAGGGAACGGAGAAAGAAAAAAGGATGAGTCGAGGGAAGTCGATCTGCTGAGAATAGAGAATTGAATTCAAGACTTGTGCTCCATGTGTGTGGGAAAATCATGCTCTTTCAATCTTACACGCTGCTTCTGTTCTCTCCTTTCTTTCATCTAGTACATACATTCTATTATAGTATGTATCTCTATCTTCATATAGAGTTGTATAGATGTTTGTGTCTCTCTGTCTGTCTTCACTTGCAACTTATACATACTTATATATATACTACCAACTCGTTTATGTATATACTAATAGGTAAAGTTGCATTACATTGTGATGTGAGTATAAATACCTGCATTATTCTTACTTGCATTACACCACATTACAGACAACAGAAGAACATAACAGATTACAGCTTTTGTATGCTATCTACAACAAATAACTTTGTATCTCTTGTATGATAGCTCTTTCCTTACCACTTACTAATACATAGGCATACTAAGAATATTCGTACGCCCAACCCAGCCCTATCTTGACTAACTCTCCTCTCATTCTTAAGAAACATGCAAATGCATTTAATTTACTATCTACCCTGAATAATATACCAACACTGATTACACCACTAAATCGTATTACTTTAAAGGAGTAATTACCATATAGGTAGCAGGTTAGATAATAGATAAGACACAGTAGTAGCTTTCAACGTTTCGATCTACTGTAATTGTAATATAAAAATGTCTAGGGTTAACTTTTATATGGGTACATACATAAGTAAAAGCCAGCGTTTGTATTTCTAGTGACTGATTGCTCACCAGCAGTTCGTTAAAAGTTAAGGAAAGCTTTAGCTTAGGAATTTACACTTTACTTATTTGTGGGTAACACTTTGTATACACCTAGCTGTACAGTGTACACCTTTCTGTATAAGTGCAATCCAGAAATTCAACATTTAGACATGCGAATTATAATTATAAATAACTAATTAATGTTCTTTCTTTATTGCAGGTACGTATAACATTTTGATGATTTAATTTCGATACAACATTAAGGTAAAGTATTTATATACACTTTCCATGGACACTGGAGACGTCTTACTGGCTTGGGGGCTCGACTGACTCTGTCAATCAAATCTAGTAGTCATCAATGGGAGTTACTTACATAGCCATGGCACTTAAATACAAAATTATGATCACATTTTTATTTTATAGACACAATAACTGTAACCAAGAATTCTGCATTACATCTACTTTATGTTTGCGTAGCGAAATATAATACAACTGTCCTAATGTTGTGTATGGACTTTAGCACTAATAAAATGTTATGTAAAATGTAAACTATAAACTGATTTTTTATGTTTAAATAAGTGCTTTGAGATACGAAGAAAGCAAAAACACAAGAATACATAGAATTTTCTATTTATATACTTACTGCATGTATTTATATGCCCTCACAAACAATTCACAATAAGAAATATGTAGTGTTATTTACGCTGGAAGAGATTTGAATCTCCAGGCAAGGCAGAAGGAGGAATTAAGAGAACTACAATCTAGAGAAACCAGACATGAGACACACAAAGAATTTAGAATGCGTACATAACAACAACTACTACTGTATACAAGTACATCACACACATACATAGTAGAGTACATAGAATAATCGTTACTTATTAGTCTTCTGCGTAGTGTAATGTTCACTGCTGTGTTTTCTTCGTTAAGAGAAAAACAGATTGGAGAAGACAGAGAAGAAGACTCAAGCATTCGAGTCTAGCATTCGCAATTCACACACGCTTTGGTGTGCTTGCTTAGTTACTTTAGTTAGTTATGTACGTATTTATGTAGCAAGAGTAGGAGACAAACAGTTTTAATCAGATAGGAACACATTTATAGTGTCGTACTGCAGAGTAGGTAATGCGTGTGACTTTCTTAGATGTTTTAGATGAGAGAGTTAGCATCACTTACATATTTCAAAGGAAAAGAACTGTTGCTTATCATTATAATTGTGTATACGTTGTACTTATGGTACGCTAGTATGTAAAGAATGTATAAATAGGACCGAAAAGCAAACTCGACTGAAGTTAAAGTTAAAGGCATTTCTCTTTTCTAAATACATTCACTCACACTGAATTGAACTGACTGGATAGTAGAAAGAACAGAAGCTGGGAACATTAACTAGAAAAGTTAGCTAAATAGTAGATAGGCTTATAGAGTGTGTAAAAGTGTAAGACAAGATTCTCGCTCGCTCTCGCTGGCCTGGCTCTGAGTGAGTTCGGTTAAACTTATTTGCTTCAATGTTCAAGTTCGCATTCTCTAGGTTGAGTTGAGAGTTTTTACAGAAAGGCCGACGGCGGACGTCAGACGACTTGCTAAAGTTGAGATGAGTTAACTTGAGTTATTCCTAACATCAACATTAATTTGCTCTTTAAAATGCTCTCTTTTCCAGTGTCCCATTCCAGAGTATATATTATTGCTCTAGTAAGTAGAATACATAGTAGTACATACCGTAGCATAGGAAATTCTATATAGTCTTTGCCATGCGAGTGCGAGATGCTACCGCTTGTGCTGCATGATCCCTATATCTCCTTTTCACATCCAACTTTGTTATTTTGTTTCTTAATGGTAAATACTTATGTAGATACATGTAAGTTAAGGCTGGCTCGCTCGGACTGATAAATAGTGGATATCTACTATATAAATGCAAACATGGCCTGGTCTGGCTGGGTCTTGCGTTGCTACTATTACATATAAATAATATCTACACTTTAGATCTGCGTCTTTCCTTGTCCTAACGTACTTAAGTAGCCTTTTCGCCTCACTTGCACTTTCCACGAGCAAAGTCGAGCCTTAGTTCAAAGAGGAGCACATCACATAGGTAATGAGAGTTGAAATATTTAACGTTTTTTGTTCCTATGTATGTAATGTGTATAGCATTAGTGTGTAGTGTGTACCTTCACTTGAGCTGACTTGACTTGAGTTGACTTTGACTTTGTTTAACGTACAACTTAACTCTGCTCTCCTTTCCATTGAAATCATTCCATCCTGCTGCTGCTACTTCTATTGCTACTGCATTTCATGACATGACTGGCATGGCATGGCGTGGAATGGAGTGGCGTGGCTACTGCTACTGTAATGTACTGTACTTGATTACTTACATACAACTTTGTATGAACATGAACTACATAAAATAATAGCATATCAGTCCAGTAGCCAGCTACAGCTACCTTCAACTTCTACAACCTACAAGGATAACAACCAAACAAACTTGTACTACTATTTATCAGCAAATTATATCTGTTACACTCTCATTTTACTCCTTAACCTTTTCTTTGAAGTATTGTTCACTATATACGTATTAAGCACTTACTTACCTACAGATTATTTGCAAACCTTATAACGCTATTAAATTACTCTGGCCTACATGATCTCATCTCAGTGAAAGATGTTGATAGCATTTATGCACTTACTGAAGTATATATTATCATAATATTTGTTTCTTCACTTCATACATTTACTAGGATGTATTATGTACTAGTATAAAATTAGTCTGTGTTGTATTTGAAACGTTAAATCTTCTATAAAAAACCTAGGCTCATTATAATAGAGGGAATGTATAATGTATAACATCCTCCCTTTGTTTGTGTACTATATAAAGCTACATGAGACTCTTTTTCACATCACATCAAGTTCGTAGTTCTCATTAGCAACAATTCAGTTCAGTTCACGCTCAAGATCAAGAACTGTCTTAGGCTACGAATAATGTACACGATAATCCACATCCACATCCACCTTTATATTATACTGATACTGACGTGGCTTGCTGTTTGCAACATGAGATTACTTTACAGAGTAGCTAGTATAACATACCGGAGAGTTATAGATAAATAGTTAGATATACAATTTTTATATAGAATAGACGAGGACAAGTGTGGCGATGAAAAGTTAGATCGGAACTACTTACTGTGTTCTGTATAAGTAATGTAGTGACAGAGAGGAGCAAACACTTTGCTTTGGCAAAGTCTCCCAGTGTTACATTACATTACAGAAGCTTAGCTTGACTTAACTTACTACTTAAGGAGAAGGTTTAATGCTTCAACTTGCTCTTGTCTTGTCTGCTCAGCTTTCTGTAGTCAAGTTTAGTCTAGTCTGGAATGACTGCTGCTGCTCTGTAAAAATATGTACATACATAACATAACATAATGTGTGTGTATGTAGTAAGAATGTTGCCTTGTCTTGAGTCTTGCCTATGTTCAATAGCTGAATGTTATGCGAACTCTTTATAGGTAATGTATACCTTGTTCTATGTACTTACTAGTGCATAATCGCAGTGTGTGTAAGAACGAGAGTTGCGAAAGAAGACAAAGTTCTAGTAGCATTTGCATATTTCAAAGATAAAGCTGCCGCCGTCATTTCTCACTACATACATACAGAGTTGAAATATTCTACACACACATTCACATCCACATTCACATAGACACACACTACGACTTACGACTACAAGTACGAGAAGTCTAAGACAAGCGTTTTTAACTTGAAAGAATATTTACACCTTAAGTTGGCGTTTTTCCGTCGTCACGTTTTATTTTTAACCGCAAAAGAATTTATGTCTTCTATCATCTTCACTCAAGACTTCTTCCTCACTAATAACAAGAACAGCGACGTATCCGTCCTTACTATTAGTACCGAGAAGATTAGGAAAACCTTATTTTAGAATCTACTTATCTTTTCGTGGTGCATAATAGCTTATTTTGATTTTTATACTTTGCTACACACATATTATCCCATTTCGTAACTTCTTGCGTAAGTTAAGTGAAGGAACCGACAGAAAAGTCAAAACATAATTGCACCCAAGCCGAGTCTCTAATTTTTTTATACCTGTAGTATGTGTCTTACGACATCGTACATACAAAACCCTTTTTCACCTTTACTTACTTACACATAATAGTAATCACAGCCAATTAATTTTGGGGTACCTATATTTTTTTCTTTGACCCTCATGGCCTGACCTTATCTATCTTACTGATGTAGCTAGTCTGGTCTGGTTGGGATTTACTCCTCTCAGTCCTCTCTTCATAAACTTTTAATCCAATAATCTCAATCTTCCGCCTATCTAATAAATACATGAGATAATATTAGTATTTTAACCATCTGAAAACTGTCTCCTAATAATTAGGACCTTGCTCTTGCTTTGCCTTGTAGTACATTCATAATAACATTGTAGACCGAAGAAGAATACGAATACCATAATCATTCCATTTCGAAATGAATTAAAATTATCGATAGATTTTGAATTTAGTAGTACGTAGTAGTACCTACTATGTACTTATATGTTAGAGGTGGCTATTTATTATGTAAGATCCATCACAGTCATTAGGATTATTATAGTTGTTAAAGAAACCTTTTTAGAATTGGAAAACAAGTGACTCGTTTAACATAGGAATCCCCACTCTTAATATTTTCCCATTCCATTATCAATATCAACTTGTAATCATTTCATCATTCATTATTATCATTATCGTCATCATCGTAACATGTTTTATTATTCCTATTACTTACCTAATGTTCAATGTTTACGTTCCAGTTCAGCCCAGATCCCTGCCTTGCCTTTTATCTTTACTATATAGTACTACATTATTTATCTATAAACTAAATGTTAACTATATATATCAAATGCTAAACATATACTTAAACAACATGGGTAATCATACGTTTATAAGGGAAGGGTGGATGATGGGAATGAAAAATTGGTTCTGTAAATAGTTTCTTACACATTGTACATCTTACACCTGTTATCTCTTCTCCGTATTCCTATACATACCCAGTCTACATATACATTGAGAAAGGTGTAGTAATTGCGTCTTTCTTGTTTCTATATGGTGAAAACAAGAGTAAATACCTAACCTGCCTTTACTATCTGTATAAGGATACTATCAGTTGATAATAAATATAGTTTACATCGTAAGTTACTCTATACCTAATAAATATAAATGAAACCAGCTGAGATATAGATAAAGTGAGAGTCCAGGTAACTTACGTTGCCTTACGTTACCTTACATTAGTTCATGATGATGACAGATAGGACAAAGTATACATAAAGATGTGTTATAAGTACAATATACCTACACAATGGTAATAGAAAAGCTGTTATGTACTTTAGAGATAAAACAGAGCTAACATACATACTATGTACACTAAAGATAATATAATCCTTCTTGCCTTCCTGGGGAAAATAATATTGTCTAAGGCATAAGACATACCTTTAGCTTATATAATGGAGTGCGCTAAGGAAAATACACTACACACCTTCTAGAAAGGTATGTATGTATGGTTAGCAAAGAAGAGTCTGAGAGGAAGACAGGCCAAGGCATGAAGATGATGAATGCGGATCAATTCTTGAGCGAGGCTTGGGGTGTAATCAAGATAAGTAATAATAACTAAGTAACTGTGGCAGGAGGGTTTAAGTGAAACATAGCCCTTGCTTGCCCAACTATATAAACAACTTCACATTAATATTCTTATACAGATACCTACCTGAATATAAGTTATATATGTATATACATTTTATCTTACACTTTAGTAAACATTATGTCCAAATGAAGTCAAAAGTACTCAAACGACATCTATTACTTTACTAAGCATTATGTACTAAAACACCGTAAAAGTCCTTACAATTATGTGGTTAGTGTATTGTGTTCTATCTGTAAGTTGTAAGTGCATTGTTGTGAGTAGGTTGTTTGCCAAGTTAATATAAAATGATGGAAGGGAGATATCTAAAGTTAGTGAGGTAATGGAGAGGAAACTAAAGGGGTAATGCCTCACTCAAGTTAAGCTTGCATATTTATATACATTACATTGTTCTCACAGTTTATCAGGGTAGCAAAGATGCATCTTACCTGTACAGTTCTATGTAGATACAATAGTGTTAAAACTAACTTAACATTCTGGTATGTTACACTAGTATGAGCACTGCTGTGAAGGCTTAAAAGCATCTTGAGCATGAGAAATGCCTTATAGAGGGAGAAACAAGGGAATTAATGAGTATTTATAATGAAGCATAATACGACCTAGCATACACTGCACTTAGATTCACGTTACATTACATTTTCCTACTACAACTACATGCATGCATCTTCACATTATATCGCAGAACACTATTAATATGTGTGTTGCATGAATGCATTAGCATCCTTTCCATGACTTGACTTGCTTTGCTACACTACATTACTTACATTACAAATAGTGATACACCTACACATTGTATGTACTATACGTTTTAGAGAGTAAGTAGTAGGTAGCTAGCTATCTTATCAACTAACTTACTTTGGTATGTAAGTATAAGTAAGTATTATGTATTAGTTATCTCTGTATGTACATAGAGTGCATTTACTTATGTTACATTAGGTAAGATAGTGTATTGCATGAATGAATGTCGTCGTATGTAAAGTGTTTTTGAGTTCTCGGAGTAAGTAAGTAGTAGTGAAAGAGAAATGGGATGCGATTTAGTAAAGTCTTGGACTTGACTGTCTTTTATAAACGAGCTGGGTATTATGGACTTACTTTTACTGTCAAAGAGCTCATCTTTAAGACCACAAACTGAGCAGTAAGGAGAAGCCACTATTCATTTCATTCATTCACTCATTTTATATTCACAAACAACTAACTATGGCATTAGTTATGCCTACATAGAAATAGAAATAGAGTCTAACTAAATGTATAAGTGTATTTTAGCTATATTACTGAGACTCTGTTGTGTGACCAAGAGAACAATCAAGTAGGTAGAGAAGCAAGTGCGGCAAGACAATTCTCATAATAATAATAATAATCTTATGTATTTAAGTCTATATTTGGAATAATAATGGTCTTAATTTGTTTGGGAATGTTAGTATAAGTATAGGAAAGCATTGTTTACGTGCACTGTGTATATTTGCATACTACATTCACATAAACGTGCGAATTCTAATGGTATTAAGGTTCTCGCCTGGCCTGGAAGTAAATTATTATAATGACAATTTACAGATACTCAACTCAACTCTTGCAGTGACTCTTTCCATTTCTATTGCATTGCAAAATAGAATGTTTAGTTAGTTTGGTTATGAATCCTCTTATGGCAGGGATGGCTTGGGGAAGGAAGGTGCTTTGGCTTTTGTCTGTGTCTTTGTCTTTCTCCACAGGAAAGTTTTCTCAGTCGTGTTTGTAGAATTCCCCTGTTGTTGCAGTAAAAGTAAAACCAGGTCAGAAATTAAAATGAGGTAAGAAATATGATTTAACTTATGATAGTTTGGTTTTCATTTTGGAAAGTTCATTGTTGCAGGCAGGCAAGGCATGACACATAATAAGTAGCTCACCACTACTTTAGCACAACAACACACCAAAACAGAAAACAGTGGCAAACTTCTGAATGTATAATATTTACTGATGTATTCATTCCACTTTCTACCTTCTTTCCTCCTAAGTAGTATTTCCATTATACTCTTCTACAATCTATAGCTATATAGTACAATATGCATGTATGAAGCTACTTATTACGCCTTTCATTGTATAATATGTAGAATGAAGGCAGGCCAGGCCAGGACAAGCAAGAAGCATTAATGTACTCCTCTGAATATTGTACAACATAATCAATATAAATAGTAGGAAGGCAGGAGGAGAGCAGGAGCAAGTCTTTGTTGTTATTCTTGTGAGAAATTCAGCGTCAACGAAAGTAGGAGGTAGAAGCAAGGCTTGGAAACAAGAAAAGCGTCTTCTTAAATATGTACCACACTATGAAGAAAGTAGTATAGGAGAAGTTTCCTCCCAAAATGAGAGTCTCATCTTGCTCTGGCTTGCTCTACTCTAGTGAACTGTATTTTGTGGAGAATATTCTATACATAGTAGCTATATTGCTATATATTGTAGCTATAGTATATTGTAGATAAGATAGTGTGTCACGTCAAGTTTCCCAATTCTAGGAAGTTGAGTTTCCCAAAGAAAGCACACACAATACACACAGAACATAGGTAAGAGCATCTATAGTGTGCATGTGTATTTTGTGTATATAGTTTGCATATAGGAATGTACTGGGGAAAAGTTTGGCTTTTAGTTAGTCTGTCTGTCTGGTGTGTCATACTGACGTAATAGTAAATAGTAAGGTGTAGGTAGTATGCACTAGTACAGTTATGCAACTTAATGTAGTTTTTATATTGGACATTTCTGCACAGTAGCTGGTCTGGTAGTAGTAGGCTTGGTGTGTATTTAGTGCTGTGTTTGTATTTCATAGAGATATCAGGATCTTAAACATACTTAGTATATGGTATGGTGTGCGATATGTAGTGCTAGTTTCATTTTCCATTTCATTCGTATGTAACTGAAAGAAATTGGGTTGTGTCTAGAAAAAAGGAGAAAAGAACTAAGTTAACTTACGTGAGATCGTTTCAGAATGAGAATGAGTCTTGTCAGAACGTCTAGTAGGTATACTATAGAGGTATAAGGATTTCATAATAGTCAATGCTTACATGTATGGAAGTTAAGATATGTATTTTATATTATGGCGTAGTAAAGTAATATAGAGTAGTAGAGCAGTAGTCTTTCTTTCCTTCTGTTATGTTCGTTTTACAAGAGCAGAGTTTCCCACTCCTTCTTCCCGTGCATCAATTACGAACACCTTTTAAAAGTTTTAAGAGTCTCGCTACATTTTTTATTCCTTCGACTTGACTTGACTTTTACATGTTATCAGGTGAAGGAAAGACGTACGTTATGTTCCTTACTTACTTAGGTTGGTTTTGGCTTTGGCTTTAGCTTTTGGTACATAGCTACGTAGACGTATGTACATAATGATCTAGTGTATAGTAATCTTAACAGGAACGTAAATACTATGTACGAGCCCTGCCCATCTAATATTGAGTTTTTATAACAGAACAGAGAAGTAAAGTGCCTACTTGGTTTATCTATTTAGTCTAGCCCCAGTTTTCTTTCTCGAGATGCATTTACTTCAGTGGAGTTTGCTCCCTCCCCATACAAATGAGAATTATTAGTTAGTAGTTTCTATTAAGTTATGCCTTGCCTAGCCCAGAAGCTATAATTTTGTTAGATAGTTAATGTACAAGGTACAAAGGAACTCAAACTCATCTCCCAACTATTTAGCTCATGTTAGTAAGGTGTAGGAAGGAGGAAATTAATGCTTTCACACCATCACCTCACACCTTGCATTAAACACCGACTCCATTTCATTTGCTACTGTGTTGTACGTACGTAATTCTAAACAGACAAAAAAGCACACGAGCCCCGCCCCCTTTTAAAACAGAAATTCAATTTTTATTTTATTTTTATGTTATGTGGTTTGGTTTGGTTTTTGTTATGTATGTAAGCGTTTCGGATAAGCAGATACTAAACTAGTGAGTTGAGTGATCGAGTGAGTAAAAGAGGAGGATGTGCAGGAGGAAGAAGGTGAAGGAAAGACTGACACGACAGCTACCCAGTAGTAAGTAAGTATGCTAAGGAAGAGTTAGTAAGTCGACTTGACAAGATAGATAGACAAAGACAGTGTTGTGGGACTTCACTTTTCTCCAAAGTCTTTAAATGTGCGTTAGTTTTCTGGGGATGGGTGAGTAATGCTTCTATGTAGGTAAGTTTAAGTGCAATATGGATCCTGGCCTGCACAGGTAGGCTCAGTTTAGCTTTAGCTTAGTTAGGATTCCTCAGCACGGCATCAACATCAACTCACGTCCACATCCATCCTCCATGTCTTCTCTCCAGTTCTGTTTGTATTAGAAGAAAGAGTCTCTCAAGGCAACTCGACAGTCTCAGTGAGGTTTACGTTTAGTTGATAGAATTTTAGAATGAATGAATGTTTGTATTAAATGCAGAGGATTATTTGTACTTTAGTGCATGTTGTATATACAGATATATGTAGCTATACCTTGTAAAGAACGGTAAAGTAAGCAATGGTTAATACAATGTCAAGTTACCTGCACGGTCTAACAGATAAATGTATCTCTGTATGTAGAAGAAGTGACGTTGAAGATTGAAGTGAAGAAATAAATGTAAGAGAAACAAAAACAAGGAAGGTGTTCTGTAGACAGTAGAAGAAATAGATTGGACAGACAAGCTAACTCACTAACTCAGGTAGGTTTAAGTGAAGGTAAATAGAGAATCGTGTTAAATATAGGATAGATCCGTCCAAGGGGTCCCAAACAATTTTCTCGCCTTTTCATTTCATTTCATTATATTATTCTGTGCGTGTAACTCGTTTATTTTATTATACCCCTAAGAAGGTTTTATCTACATTTTCCTTTTGTTTCTAAGTTTTACGTGCTTTTACATTGATAGTTTACTAGTTTAGTTTAGAATTGAGTTTATTTTATAGATTCACTTCTCTCTCGTACTACAAACTACAATATTCTTACTACGACATTCTTAAAGTAGCTTACAATACTGCACTGCACAGTGCATCTTTAGTAACTATGTAGGTATTTATATGTGTATTACGGCAATATTACTTTTTTCTTATGATGTTACCTACCTAGTGAGAAGAGCAAGAGAATGGAGCGGGGAAAGGCCCTACTATCCTACATATTTAGTAGCTTCTCCTCGCTCGTATATGTACAATATGTTTATTTA